>CM061753.1:109652590-109910477 GCA_030979885.1 Lolium multiflorum | reverse complement strand
TGAAGAAGGAATGTTGGTAGTGACAATAGCGGCCACTTCTTTTGAGCTTTCTTGGGGATGCTGATACGTCTTCAACGTATCCATAATTTCTTATGTTCATGCTAGTTTTATGACAATACCAACATCTTTTACTCACACTTTATAATGATTTCATGCATTAGGAACTAACCTAATATGAATGCCGAAGTGCCGGTTCCACATTTCTGCTGTTTTGGTTCGGAAAGCTGTTCGAGCAATATTCTCGGAATTTCGACGAAACGAAAGCCAAACATCTTATTTCACACCAAGACGGACCAGAGCTGCAAAGAAGGAGAGGCAGAGGGGAGGCCAGGGCCCCGAGACCTGAGACGCGGGTGGCCCCCTGGCGCGCCGGCCTATAAGGACGCCACAGTGCCCTCCGCTTAACCGCCTCTTCGCCTATAGGGTCCCTCGGCCTAAAAACCCGACACGGATTGACGAAACTCGAGAAAGACTCCAGGGGCGCCGCCGCGAAAATCTGGGGGACAGGAGTCTCTGTTCGGCACGCCGCCGGGACGGGGTACCCGGAAGCCATCTCCATCAACACCAGCGCCATCTTCATCGCCGCTACTGTCTCCCATGATGAGGAGGGAGTAGTTCTCCCCCGAGGCTGAGGGCTCTACCGGTAGCTATGTGGTTAATCTCTCTCTCATGTACCTCAATACAATGATCTCATGAGCTGTCTTACATGATTGAGATCCATATGATGAGCTTTTGTATCATATTAATCTGTGCTACTCTGCTTGATGTTATTAAGGTAGTCCTATTTCATCATTAGCGATGTAAAGGTAGCCAGTGTGATGCATCATGTAGTACCAAACGTAGATTTGTGATTGTAATCTCTTGTAGATTATGAGTTAACTATTACTATGATAAATATTGATGTGATCTATTCCCCTTTCATAGCTATTGGTAGCTGGTGTGTATCTTGTATTAGTACTGGGTCTAAATTTAGCAGTCTATTATACTCTAGAGTTACTTAAATATGAACTCGAATATTTGGCGAAACTTATTAACTTTCTAAACCGAGGGCTCTTGTAGCCTACACAATGAATGGTGTTTGTTATCAAGCAAAGAAGTGTATGTACAATGATGAGGAGAAATTTGTTATTTGTTATGTGATCGATATTGAGAGTGTCCATTAGTGAAATTATGAAGTCTAAACCTTGTTCCAAATCTTGTGCTCAGCTTGTTTCTTGTTTCACTAGCATCTTTACTTCACGTAATGTACCACCATCTATACCACTATGTTTTTACTATCTCTTGGCCAGACAATTGCCTGTACATCGACAAGTGTATTAGGTGTGTTGGGGTCACAAGAGACTTCTTGTATCTTAATGCAAAGGGGTTTATGAGAAAGAGAATATCTTTGACCTCTATCTCCCTGAGTTCGATAAACTTTGGGTGATTCACTTGAGGAGCAACGACGTTGCTTGCAAACCTACTGCTCTTGGAGGCCATCTCTGAGGAATAGAAACGTGCGTAGACATCAAGCTATTTTTTAGCGCCGTTATCGAGGCAGAGTAAAAGGTATTTTACATCCTCGGAGCTACTAAGCTATTTCCTGCTGTACGGTGTGTGAGTGCTCAAAGCTATCTCCTTTAGATTCTGTAATTGTAATATTTTTTGTTTCTTGTTTTTATTTTCACTAGTTAGGCATATTGAAAAACAACAAAAGAATTTAGTAGACTTTTTAATCTTTTCCACGGAATTAGGAACGCGGAAGTATTTGATAAAGTCAAGGCCTGTAGAACCTTGTTTTTAAAGTGCTGGTGACCCCAGTGTTATTAGTATGAGCATAATTCTTGCTAATGCTATGGAAGGTCTAACCAGGGAAGCTAGTTTTCGCGGTCTTTTTTAACTTCAACTTTAAAGGAGAAAGAATTTACTCTGATAATACTTATCTCCATATGTGATGACTCTAATGATGGCAGCGTTGTTTTGGGGTCCACCTGCAAAAATATTCCTTTCAGAGATACCTGTGAAAATTATTAATTTTATTGTAGATAGTAAAGCTATGAAGGGATCGACTGTTCATCACGGAGATCATTACTATTTCTACGCAAATTATGCGAAGATTTATTCAAATTATAAATTATTTCTATGGATGAAGTTAGGGAGGAAATTATTCTCTATATAGATTTACGTGCGGTAAAGCGGCGCATTGGTATAAACTGCTGAAAGATGGGCATTCTCTTGATTGGAAAGATATTGTGCCTCTATTTTGTTCTAAATTCTATCCTCCAGTGAAATTCACAAGACGAAAACCGCGTATATAATTCGGCCTCATGATGAAAGTATTGCCCAAAGCATAGAGAGATTAAATTCTTTAATGCTCAAATGCCCCATTCATAAAGCTTCAGGTGATGGCGTCGTCATTGATAATTTCCTGCAAGACTTTCTTTTCAAAGATAAGGCAGCGGATCTTGCTTGTTGTGCGGATCATTCATGGCATAATAAATAAAAAGATTCATCGGACCTTCTTGATCGGATTCGAGGAGAATGTTGAAGGTGGGAGAACTGACAAAGAGTAAAGAATCGGGTATAAACTATGAATATGAATGCATTAAGTCTTTCATTGAAACTGTTGTTTTCAAGAGCTTAGTGCTAAATATGGTCTTGATCCTCAAATTATGGTCGATTGCTATAAAGCCTTTGCTTCTCATATTAATGTTCCTAAAGAAAATTGGTACATGTATCATGAACCTTTTAAATACACTTGCATGAAGGATGAAACTGTTATTAATGATTGCAATAAACATGCCCAAACTTCTGAAAATACTATTTCTTATAAGCATGTTAATTTTGTGGAATGCATAGACCTTGTGGAATTAATAAAACTGGAATATTAGAGGGATTAACTCCCAGGAAAGATGGGATGATATCAAGCAGAGGGTGGAAGAATGTAATTGTAATATTCTATGCTTGCAAGAAACGAAAAGGGAACACTTTGATCAATCATACATTCAAAAGTTCTGCCACAGAAAATTCAACAAATTTGCATATAATCCATCTATTGGCAATTCAGGTGGTATTATTACAGTCTGGAATGGAAATGTCTTTGAAGGGAAAATTGTCTCACAGAATCTTTTTCAAGTAACTGTGGAGTTCACATGTAAAATGTCTGGCAAAGTCTGGTATTTAACTAATGTTTATGGACCAGCACATAATGACAACAGAGAAGACTTCTTCAATTGGATGGCTGAGCTGGACTCCTCCTCTTTCCACTACTGGATGATTATGGGAGATTTTAATTTGATGAGAAACCCAAATGATAGAAATAGAAGTGGTGGAGACACAAACAATATGCTTCTCTTCAATACTGTCATCCAAATTCATGATTTGGAAGAAATACCACTGAAAGGAAGATCATATACTTGGAGTAATATGCAGCAATCACCTCTCCTTGAAAGATTGGATTGGGTATTTACATCTGCTAATTGGACTGCTGAATTTCCCAATACACTGTCCTTCCCTCTTTCTAGATTGGGCTCTGATCATATTCCCATTCATGTGCAAATTGGTACTGATATTCCCAAGGCCAACCTCTTCAGGTTTGAAAATTATTGGCTTGACTTCAATGGATTTCATGATACTGTCAGTAAATGGTGGAATTCATCTGAATACAAAAGAGATACTGCTTTGATGATCAATGGGAAATTCAAGAAGCTCAGATATGGTCTAAAGAAATGGAGTAAAAATATATCAAATCTTGGTAATCTTATTACTAAATGTAATTTTACCTTGGCCCTCCTTGATGGATTGGAAGAGCAAAGATTACTCTCTACTGCAGAAAAGAATTTTCAGAGAATCTTGCAAGACCATACAAGAAAATTGACTGAAGCAAGAAGAGTATATTGGAGAAATAGAGCCAAAATTAGATGGGCAACCTTGGGAGATGAAAATACTAAATATTTTCATACTATTGCAACTAAGAGCTATAGAAGAAATCTTATCACATACATTAAATCTTCTGATAATGTTATGGTTCATAACCATGATCATAAGGCTGCTATTATTTGGGAATCATATAAAGATAGGCTTGGTGTGAGTGAAAATGCTACAATGACAATCAACTTGGCAGAGATGATACAACCAGCTGATCTTTCTCACCTAGAAGCACCATTTACCAAAGAGGAAATAGACAGTGTGGTTAAAAACTTTCCTATAGATAAAGCACCAGGGCCAGATGGTTTCAATGGAAAATTCCTCAAGAAATGCTGGCCAGTTATTAAGGAGGATTTCTATAAGCTCATTGAAGATTTTTACAATGAGAAAATGAATTTGGAAAGTATCAATACTGCTTTTATTACACTCATCCCCAAAAAAGCAGATCCAGAGGACATGAATGATTATAGGCCCATCTCTTTGGTCAGTCTTCCTCTCAAGATTATTACTAAACTTATGGCAAATAGAATGCAGCAAGAGATTATCCCTTTGATACATCAAAATCAATATGGTTTTATTAAAGGAAGAAATATTCAAGATTGCCTAGGATGGGCTTTTGAGTACCTGCATATTTGCCACCTCTCCAAAAGACCTATTATTATTCTAAAAATTGATTTTGAAAAGGCTTTTGATAAAGTGGATTATAATGCAGTTATTGCTATGCTTAAAGCTAGGGGCTTTGGACCAAAATGGGTCAAACTCATATACAATATCCTCCATTCAGCATCAACATCAGTCCTTCTAAATGGAGTGCCAGGAAAGAAAATTATATGCAAAAGAGGAGTAAGACAAGGGGACCCCCTGTCACCAATCCTTTTTGTCAATACTGCTGATCTCTTACAAAGTACTATTAATAAGGCTTGGCAAGATGGATTTATTGATTTACCAATTATGGATGATTTTGGTCAAAAATATCCAATTGTTCAATATGCAGATGACACATTAATGATAATGCCTGCTGATAATAATCAATTGGGTTACTTGAAAGAGTTGCTCCAAGTCTTCAGTCAATCTACTGGCCTACATGTAAACTTCCACAAAACCACACTTGTTCCCATAAATGTTGATAATGACAGAGCACATGAGCTGGCCAATATTTTTGGATGTAAAGTAGAAACACTGCCATTTGCATATCTGGGATTGCCACTGGGAACCACAAGGCCATCTATATCTGATCTTATGCCAACTGTTTCAAGGATTGATAAAAAGTTATCTGGAATATCATCTCTGATGTCATATACTGGCAAGCTCACTCTATTAAATTCAGTGATACAATCATTACCAATGTTTGCAATGTGCTCCTTTAAGGTACCAATTACCATTTTTGTACACTTTGAAAAAAGTGGAAGACAATTCCTGTGGTCTGATAGAGAAAATAGGATTCAAGGAAAATGCCTAGCAAGCTGGGAAATGATGTGCAGACCAAAGGATCAGGGTGGCCTAGGGATTCTGAATCTCAGAGTACAAAATCAGGCTTTACTTATGAAGAATTTGCACAAATTCTATAATCATGCAGATATTCCATGGGTTAATCTAATCTGGCAAGCTTACTACAGTAATAGAGGCACTCCACAGACTATTAAACCAAAGACATCATTTTGGTGGAGAGATTGTTTGTCATTGCAGGACAAATATAAAGAACTGACATCAGTGGACATTCAAAATGGAAAGTCAGTGGCACTCTGGAAACATAATTGGGATAATTCCATCAGACAGGATGAATATCCTCATTTACACTCTTTTGCCAAAAATCAGAATATCATCTTTGATAAGGCTATGGAAATATCTAATGAAAATATATATGATATGTTTCAGTTGCCTCTGAGTACCATTGCACATGAAGAACTCCACAATTTGGAACAGGAAATGTTGAATATGGAAATGACAGAGGATCAGGATATTTGGTCATTCAATTGGGGAAGTTCATTTTCCACAAATAAAGTGTACAGAGAACTAATTGGAAATCATGAAGTACCAAGCAGTATTACAGCGATATGGAAATCCTGCAGTATTCCTAGACATAAATTCTTCTTGTTATTTGGCAGACTAAATACTAAGGATATGATGAAACACAAGAATTTTTATTGGAATTTTCTTTGTCTCTGTGAAGTCCCAGAAGAAACCATTATGCATCTATTCTTTGAATGCACATTCAGTCAGAGCTTTTGGTGGGCACTTGGATTGCAATGGAATGTAGATATGACCCTATATCAGATGATTGATGAAGCACAGCAAAGATTGTCCCTGGGTTTTCTCATGGAAGTAATGATTGCAGGTTGTTGGAGCATTTGGGACCAAAGGAACGATGCTATCTTCAATGCAAACTATTCTAATGTCCAAACATGTATGGCTAGATTTAAAGCCACTTTCACCCTTACAATGCATAGAGCTAAGCCTAGTCTTAGAGAAGGAATGCAATCTTGGCTAGATACTCTATGAGTATGTAATAAGGTTATCTTCATGATAAACCCATTGTAAATATTCCATTTATATTAATAGAAAATGACACAGTAGGGAGCCTTTCCCTACTGTATTTGTATCAAAAAAAATAGAGTGGGTCATTTTAATTTTCAATGCTCCTCCAATGATAATTCGAACCCCATGAGTGTTGCAAATTTGTATTGTGATGATGAAATCCTTCCTAATCAGCATGATGAACTTACTTTATTTTTGTGGTGTGAAGAGTTATCAAGAAAAATCTCTTTGTTACATATGAGTGATCTTGATATTGATGATGTCCTGCATGGGTGTCTTTCTTATTGCATTAATAATTGCCATACAAATACTTACATACAAAATATTTTAGAAGATGACACTTTGCCAAAATATGATAGGATCGCTGTGTGTTTTGAACTTATTAATGAAAAGGAGGAATCCTCCCAAGTTTCTTCTATTGTTTATGGAAATAAAGCAGGTTATGTGGAGAAGCCTCCTTCAAGCCTCTTCCTCCTAAAGAAGGGAACGAGGAGAAGAAGAGAAGAGGAAGAAGAGGGGGAATAAGAAAGAAAGAGGTAACGGCATATCCCCGCGTGTATGAGATAACGATAGGTAACCGTAAGTATGTTGCTCCTAATGATTATTATGATAATGAATCTGAGTACAATGATCTTCCTATGCCCTTTATCCATATTAGTGATCATGATTTGGAAGAGCACACTACCTTTGATATTGGAAATCTCTTTGGTACTGATTATGAAAGTAATGATGTTAGCACTATTCATGTTCCCTCAAACGTTGATATTGAAAGCTCTAAGCTTGGGGATATTGTGCTTGAAGATCCTATATTTGAGACCTTTACTTTTAGTGAGAATGATGATATTATATATTCTGGTTTAGATAATCGTTATAGAGATGGATATGACACATGTTATAATTATCCTTATGAAACTTGTCATAGTTATGATGGGATTGCCAAAAACCATTCCCTTAGTATGCAACTTGTTTACCATGTTCAAATTCTTGATAATGATCCTGCTCCAATTATTATTAATGAGAAGAGTTTTTCTTATGCCAAAAATAATGATACTTTTATGCATATGAACCATGATAAGAATGTTTTAAGTGATGTTTATATTGTGGATTTCATCAATGATGCTACTGAAAGTTATTATGAGAGAGAAACATGGTTATATGCATCTTAATAATATTAAGTTTCCCCTCTTTATGTTGAGAATCTTAAAGTTACTCGTGTTTTATCTTCCTATGCTTGTCACTTTGTTCTTCATGAATTTATTTGTGTACAAGATTCTTATGCATAGGAAGTGGGTTAGACTTAAATGTGTTTTGAATTTGCTTCTTGATGCTCTCTTTTGCTTCAATTCTTATTTCTTGCGCGAGCATCATTAAAATCACTGAGCCCATCTTAATGGCTATAAAGAAAGCACTTCTTGGGAGATAACCCATGTTTTTTATTTTTGCTACTGTTTTGTTGTGTCTTGGAAGTTGTTACTACTGTAGCAACCTCTCCTTATCTTTATTTTATTGCATTGTTGTGCCAAGTAAAGTCTTTGATAGTAGGGTTGATACTAGATTTGGATTACTGCGCAGAAACATATTTCTTACTGTCACGAAATTGAGCAGCCCCGTCTGTAGGTAACTCAGAAAAATCTGCCAATATACGTGCGTGATCCTCAGATATGTACGCAACTTTCATTCAATTTGAGCTTTTTCATCTGAGCAAGTTAAGTGCCCCAGAAAAACTCGTGTTTACGGACTGTTCTGTTTTGATTCTGCCTTTTATTTTGCATTGCCTCTTTTGCTATGTTGGATGGATTTCTTTGTTCCATTAACTTTCAAGCGTTGTGCAATGTCCAGAAGTGTTGGGAATGATTGTGTCTTTCTGAACATGTGAATTTTTGATTATGCACTAACCCTCTAATGAGATTGTTTTGAGTTTGGTGTGGAGGAAGTTTTCAAGGGTCAAGAGAGGAGGATGATACATGATCAAGAAGAGTGAAAAGTCTAAGCTTGGGGATGCCCCGTGGTTCATCCCTGCATATTTCAAGAAGACTCAAGCATCTAAGCTTGGGGATGCCCAAGGCATCCCCTTCTTCATCGACAACTTATCAGGTCACCTCTAGTGAAACTATATTTTTATTCCATCACATCTTATGTACTTTACTTGGAGCGTCTGTGTGCTTTTATTTTCATTTTGTTATTTTCATTCTCTGAATAAATTCATGCTTATGTGGGAGAGAGACACGCTCCGCTTTTTCATATGAACACTAGTGTTCTTCGCTTTTACTTTTAATGTTCATGGCGGAGTTGAAAACCGCTTCGTTAATTGCTATATGGTTGGAAATAGAAAATGCTTCATGTGGTAATTGGTATATGGTCTTGAATAATTTGATACTTGGCAATTGTTGTGCTCAAATAGATCATGTTTAAGCTCTTGCATCATGTACTTTGCACCTATTAATGAAGAACTACCATAGAGCTTGTTAAAATTTGGTTTGCATGATTGGTCTCTCTAAAGTCTAGATATTTCTGGCGAAGTGTTTGAACAACAAGGAAGACGTGTATAGTCTTATAATGCTTGCAATATGTTCTTATGTAAGTTTTGCTGTATCGGTTCATACTTGTGTTTGCTTCAAACAACCTTGCTAGCCAAAGCCTTGTACGAGAGGGAATACTTCTCGTGCATCCAAATCCTTGAGCCAAAACCTATGCCACTTGTGTCCACCATACCTACCTACTATGTGGTATTTCTCTGCCATTCCAAAGTAAATTACTTGAGTGCTACCTTTAAAATTTCATTCTTTGTCTTTGCAATACATAGCTCATGGGAAAATAGCCTTAAAAACTATTGTGGTATTGAATATGTTGCTATGTATCTTATTTCTTATAAGTTGCTTGTTGGCGGTAACCATGTTTAGGGGACGCCATCAACTTTTACACCTTTGTTGAATATCATGTGAGTTGCTATGCATGTTCATCTTGTCTGAAGTAAGGGCGATTTATCATGATCAAATGGTTTGAGTATGCATATTGTTAGAGAAGAACATTGGGCCGCTAACTAAAGCCATGAATCATGGTGGAAGTTTCAGTTTGGACATTAATCCTCAATCTCTTATGAGAATATTATCTATTGTTGAATGCCTATGCATTAAAGAGGAGTCCATTATCTGTTTTCTATGTTGTCCAGGTATGGATGTCCTTAGTTGAGATCTATCAAAAACGAGAAATCAAATGCGATCTATCTCCTTGGACCTTTGTACAAGCGGCAGAGGTACCTTTGTGACATCAAACACCAAAAAGGGGGAGATTGTAAGAGCAAGATCTATGACCCTTGTTTTGTGTGTTTGATAACAACACTCGAACAATTCTAACCGTGCACAAAGATTATCTTTGATGGATTTGTAGGTGTACGGTGCCCTCGCTGAACACACTATGATCGGAAGACTGAAGCGTAGATCTTAGGTTTTCTGGTTTTGTGTGTGTGTCGTGAGGTAACATGGTAGGAGAGGAAAAGAGGAAAAAGCTGTTTTAGCCATAGCGGTACTACCGGTACCAGCAGCGGTAGTACCGCTACCCTACTGGTACCGCCCGAGATACCGCTCTGAGGATTGCATATGGAAATGTCCCACAGAACCCGTTACGGTACCTTTACGGTACCATGAGCGGTAGTACCGCTTGAGAGCGGTAGTACCGCCCACGGTACCGCTCAAGTACCGTAACGCGTTACGGTCGTACCGCTGTGGTACCGCTTCGGTACCGCTTCGAGTCCAGTAAGCTCTGGACCCTGTTGCGGTACCTCGAGCGGTACCGCAAGCGGTAGTACCGCAATGTGTCCACGTGGACAAGTTCTGTGGGGATTCGAACTCAGAGCGGTAGTACCGCTTCCAGGAAGCGGTAGTACCGCTTAGGCAAAAACAACACATAACGGTTGGATTTTGGAGGGACCTATATAAAGGCCCCTTCTTCCCCAGCTCGTTTTTAGCTCTTCTCTCTCCCTCTCCTCCATTGTTGCTGAGCTCAAACTTAGTGGATCTCTCTCCCTACCCAATCAATCTTGCCCATACTTTGAGGAGTGGTGGAGGAGACCCCGATCTATCGTTCTACCGAGAGAAATTTCACCAATTCGTGGTAGTCCTTAGTGGATCTTGGTGGTAGAGTTCCTATTGTGGAATCTTGGAAGAAGTGCATCCATGGAGGCTAGCTTGGTGTTGTACTAGCTCCATGGGTTGTTGGGAGCCTCCTTGTGGTGTGGAGCTCGCCCCAACCTTGTGAAGGAATCACCGCCTCGACCGGTGCCTTAGTGGAGAAGGGGGAGCACCTTTGTGGAGCTCTCTCGAGGAAGAAGGTGAGGCCTTCCTTTGTGGTGTGGCCGTCTAGTCTCTTGTGTGAGGCTAGCACCTCCTCAACGCAGACGTACTCCCTTTTGTGGGAGGAACTGCGGGAAACAAACCTCGCCTCGTCTCCGCGCCATCCGGTTGTCCCGCTCCTTACTCTTACTATCTTGTGATTGTTCCTTTGCTTGTTGTGCTTGTCTAGGATCATTGTAGGAACACCACCATCGCTAAAGCTATCATATTTATCTTCCGTTGCACTAAAAATTGAAAAGGCTAAAACTTGACGTAGCGCCCATTCACCCCCCTCTTGTTCGCTACGATCCATTCAATTGGTATCAGAGCAAGGTTTTCTTGCTCGGGCTTTACCGCCTAAGAAATGGCCGAACAAGAGAATGGAGAGAATGGGTTCCTTCCCGGTGAGCAATCACCTCCACCATCAATTGTCGATAGCACTCCGGCTACTTTGGATGACCTCAAGAAATTGGAGTCATCCATTGTATCTCAATTGAAGGCTATGATGATGGAGTTGATTGCTCCCAAATCAACCCCCAAGGCAAGTGTCGATGTTCCTCCACCACAAGTCAACACCCTTCCTCTTGTTGATTTTGTCGCGCAATCGACAAAACCACCTCGAGAAGGGGAACTTGAGGACATTGGCACTTCATCAAAAGGGAAGGATAATCTCCGGTTGCGGGACAATTAATAGATATTCATGCCGTGTTCTCACCAAGTGATTACTGCCTTAAATGTCCCAATACCCATGCCATGCATTTTTCCTCATGGTTCTCCACCCTACTACTTGATTATAATCGCTTTGGTGATTGGAAATTCTTAATGCGTTCTCATGTGCGCAGTGCCTCCTACCGAGCTTTGGCGTATCATTGAGGAAGGTTATTCACCACGAGACCGAATGAACTAGACAAGAAGGAAAGTGGTGGACAATCAACTCAACGCCATCGCCATCAACATGATCCACTTGGCCATTACTCCCAAGGATCGCGCTCATATCCGCTCGCTCAAGACCGCCAAGGAAGCGTGGGACAAACTTGACATGCTCTTCCTCAAAAGACGAAGATCAAGATCATCTTGCTACAATTGTGGTGACAAAAGGCATCTTGTTGCGGAATGTATCTATGAGAGAAGAGATGAACATGATGGAAAGCTCGTTTGCAAGAGCGAGTTTGGACCTCTCTCCAAAGGGCTCTCCAAGCTTTCCTCCAACAATAATGTCATCAAGATCTCCTCCACCAAGAAGTCTAGAACAAACATGCAAGGAGATCAAGACCATTCGGTAGACAAGCTCAAGGCAAAGAAGTGTCATCTTGAAGAAAATCATGAAAGGTCTCTTGAGGATGTTGCAACCTTTGCCAAGAAGAAAGGAGATGAAGGTACTAATTCATGTTGTGACAAGCTCCTTGACGAAGTTTGCCTCTTGAGAAGACACAATGCAAAATTCTTGGAAGTCATCTCAACTCAAGAGAAGGCCTTGAATGAATACTATCACTTGAGTAAAGAGAAGGTGCAATGTTGTGATCATGAAGAAGAGATTGCCACTCTAAAGAAACACAAGGCCAAGCTATTTGAAGTGAATGAGAGGCAAAATGAATCCTTGTTGGAATGGAACCGTTTGAGCAAAGACATTGCCTCTTTGGAGAAACACAAATGTTTACTCTTAAGAAGAAATTCTCTTCTTGAGGAAGCTCTATTGGATCACGAAGATGAAGTTAACCACTTGAAGTCCGAGATTGAGAGTCTCCAAGTCCAAGTCCAATTCTTAGAAGGAGTCATTGAAGCCTATGGGGACTTATGCAATGAAGGAGGAGTGGCAATCATGCCAAGGAAGATCGAGAGAGAAAGAAGGATCAATGAAAAGAAGAATGTGAAGATAGGGCCCATTGTAAAATGGGCTCCTATCTCCAACTCTTGATCCATGAAGAACCTTGCTTTCGGAGATGCTTATTGGGTGGTCAACCTTGGAGCCACAAGTCTTATGTCCGGAAGCAAGGAATTTGTTGTCGTCATCAAGCCACTCATCTCTATCATTCTCATGACGGCAATACAAGCAAGCTTAAAGGTATCGAGTCTTGATAGGGTGGTGATCATGCCCTACCTTGTCAAGACTCCTATGTATGTTTCTCTTTGTTCATTGCATTACACTCTTGGGTCTTTGTACCTACTATTATGAACATGTAGTGGTTCTCTTGTGGAGCTAGTCTCTTCAAGAGGCCACGGCCTAGGACTAATGGAATTTGCTTCTTTGTGTAGAGATTGTGTTTTGTAGGAATTGTGTTGAAGGAAATGAACCATGATGAAGCTTCTCAAACAATTTCAATACAAGTTCTATGACATAATCCTTGCAAGAAGAAGCAACAATGGAACGGAGTTTGTGCTCAAGATCTTGGATATCTTCATTGGCAAAGAAGGAATCCACCTTTTGCTCCTAGCCATTCTCTTACCCTAACCTCTTAGGGTTGCCGGAAGTGAGGAACAAACCTATGAAGACACTCAAGCATGATGATGGAATATGAGTCTATTGTGAGGTTTGTGGTATTGAGTGATGAGACATCTCAATGGATATGATAGTTGTTTGGAGGAGGCGAAGTGCTTCTTGTGAGAAAGGAGATGCAATTCCCCCGATTACCATAGGAAGGATGAGTGTTGGCACTCGCCGATCTCAAAAGCTACCTTCTATGAGTACCGGGGAAGGACGAAGTTCCACCCATGTGGAGCCATCTACACCACAAGGCCAAGACTCTTCCATTGGACAACCAAGTGCTAGATCACCTCTACCACAACCTCAAACATCAACAACAATGAGGGTCAAGGCGAGGACCTAAACCATGATGAAGATCAAGGGACCACACAAGAATCTATCCTATTGGTCCATTCTCGCCGGGGTGCTAAAGCGTCAAGACTCTCTCATAACTCAAGCAAAGTACAAGACATCCTCAAGAGCAAGATATGAGGGGGTCCAACGGTATAGCAACCCCAAGTCACAATTCTTCCAAATGAGTCCAACAAGACGATGGTCTCACTCTCTACCGATAGTCGTCAAGGTTTGCTTCTCTACCTTTGGGCTTTAATACGTCCAATTTGCATCACTATTTTATATCATAATTTGCTGTTATTCATTGATATATTTCATATTTGGAGATGATACTTATGTTAGTTCATCTATTTTGCATGTTTCATGATTATTTGGGGATCGCACACCGGAGCCAGGATTCTGCTGGAAAAAGCACCGTCAGAATGCAATATTTTGGAAGATCAACAGTTGAAGGAAATTATACGAAAATTCCTATTTTTCCAGATGACGAAGGGAGCCAGAAGGGGAGCTGAGGAGGGCCGCCATGGGCCCCCTCACAGGCGGCGCGGGCCCTCCTGGCCGCGCCGTGTGAGGAGGGCCCACAGCCCTCTCGCCTCCTTTCTTCGCGTATGCCTTCGTCCCGAAAACCTAAGCGAGAGGGTACGTCGAACAGAGCCACAGCCGCCTCGCGGGGCGGAGAACACCGAGAGAAAAGAGCTCTCCGCGGGCAGGAATCCGCCGGGAAATTCCCTCCCGGGGGAAATCGACGCCATCGTCACCGTCATCGAGCTGGACATCATCTCCATCACCATCACCATCATCTTCATCATCATCACCGCCGTCTCCACCGCTGCACCTCGTCACCGCTGTAGCAATTTGGGTTTGATCTTGATTGTTTGATAGGGGAAACTCTCCCGGTGTTGATTTCTACTTGTTATTGATGCTATTGAGTGAAACCGTTGAACCAAGGTTTATGTTCAGATTGTTATTCATTATCATATCACCTCTGATCATGTTCCATATGATGTCTCGTGAGTAGTTCGTTTAGTTCTTGAGGACATGGGTGAAGTATAAATGTTAGTAGTGAAGTATGGTTGAGTAATATTCAATGTTATGATATTTAAGTTGTGGTGTTATTCTTCTAGTGGTGTCGTGTGAACGTCGACTACACGACACTTCACCTTTATGGGCCTAGGGAATGCATCTTGTACTCGTTTGCCAATTGCGGGGTTGCCGGAGTACAGAAACCTGAGCCCCCATTGGTATATCGATGCAGGAGGGATCGCAGGATCTCGAGTTTAAGGCTGTGGTTAGATTTATCTTAATTACTTTCTTGTAGTTGCGGATGCTTGCAAGGGTATAATCACAAGTATGTATTAGTCCTAGGAAGGGCGGTACATTAGCATAGGTTCACCCACACAACACTTATCAAAACAATGAAGATTAATTAGCCGTATGTAGCGAAAGCACTAGACTAAAATCCCGTGTGTCCTCGAGAACGTTTGGTCATTATAAGTAAACAAACCGGCTTGTCCTTTGTGCTAAAAGGATTGGGCCACTCGCTGCAATTATTACTCTCGCACTTTACTTACTCGTACTTTATTCATCTGTTACATCAAAACCCCCTGAATACTTTGTCTGTGAGCATTTACGGTGAATCCTTCACCGCTGCTTGTCAACACCTTCTGCTCCTTGTTGGGATCGACATTCTTACTTATCGAAGATACTACGATACACCCCTATACTTGTGGGTCATCAAGACTATTTTCTGGCGCCGTTGGGGGAGTGAAGCGCTATTGGTAAGTGGAATTGGTAAGGAGAATTTCTACTGTTTGTGCTGATTTTATTTCTGCCTGCTGCTATAATTCATTATGGAGAAGATCTTCTCTTGAGTGTTTATTTGGGAAATCTACTACTACTGCAAAGGTAGTGGATGAGGCGCCAGGTAAGGAAGAAATACCATACAAAATACCTATGAAAATTATTGAACGTGTAGTGGGTAACCGTTATACAGGGGATGGAACTGTCCACCCTGGAGATCATTTATTGTTCTTACATGAATTATGCGGTTTATTCAAGTGTGCAGGTATTGCTATGGATGAAGTGAGGAAGAAACTATTCTCTATCGTTGTCTGGTAAAGCGGCGCATTGGTATAAATTACTGGATAATGGGGATTCTCTTGAATGGAATGATATTGTGCCCCGGTTTTATTCTAAGTTCTATCCTCCAAGTGAGATTCACAAAGATCGGAATCGCATATATAATTTTTGGCCTCATGAAGGAGAGAGTATTGCCCAAGCTTGGGGGAGATTGAAGTCTTTAATGCTCAAATGCCCCATTCATGAGCTTCCTGGTAATATTATTATTGATAATTTCTATGCAAGACTTTCTTTTCAAGACAAGACCTTGCTGGACACTTCTTGTTCTGGATCATTTACACGCAACAAGGAAGAGTTTAAAAGGGACCTTCTTAATCGGATCCAGGAAAATACTGAAGGATGGGAGAACGACAAGGATAGAGAATCAGTGCTATTCCTTATGAGCTTTACACGGAGATTATGCACGAAATTGGTTCTTGTGAACTTGAAGATATTGATGTGGTTATTCGGCTGGCTAATAGAGAAACTATCTCTCCAATTGGTATTATTCGAGATGTGGAAGTTTTATGTGGTAAGATTAAATATCCTGCTGACTTTTTGGTACTTGGTTCTGCTGCTAGTAAATATTGTCCTATTATTTTTGGTAGACCTTTTCTAAATACTTGTGGAGCTATTATAGATTGCAAGAAAGAGAAAATTTTGACTAAATTTGCTGGAGAATCTTATGAGTTTAATTTCTCTAAATTTACCAAAACTCCTTATAAAATTGATTCGCCTAATAGTGATTTTAAAGTTGAACAGTGTGCATCTATTGCTCTTGCTCCTAGTAATCCTTTGCAGCAACATTTGGAGAATAGTGAGAGTGAAGTTTTCAGGGAAGAAAGAGATGAACTTGATGAAATTTTCCTTCGTCAACCTATTCTTAAGCATGATTTACCGGTGGAAGATTTGGGTACAACACCACCACCAAAGGAAGATCCTGTCTTTGATTTAAAACCATTGCCTGATAATCTTAAATATGCTCATATTGATGATAAGAAAATATATCCTGTTATTATTAGTTCTAAGCTTTCAGAGTTTGAAGAAGAAAGGTTATTGGAAATATTGAAGAAACACCGAGGTGCTATTGGCTACACTCTTGATGATTTGAAGGGGATTTCTCCCTCTATTTGCCAACACGCCATTAATATGGAAGATGATGCGAAGCCTGTTGTTGAACCTCAGCGTCGTCTAATTCCTAAGATGAAGGATGTGGTAAGAAATGAGGTATTAAGACTCCTTGAAGCTGGTATTATATATCCTATTGCTGATAGTAGATGGGTTAGTCCTGTGCATTGTGTTCCTAAGAAAGGAGGAATGACTGTTGTGCCTAATGATAATGATGAGCTCATCCCTCAAAGAGTAGTTGTAGGTTATAGAATGTGCATTGATTATCGGAAAGTTAATAAGGTTACTAAGAAAGATCATTGCCCTTTACCATTTATTGATCAAATGTTAGAAAGGTTATCTAAAAATACTCATTTTTGCTTTCTTGATGGTTATTCTGGGTTTTCACAAATTGCTGTTAAAACTAAAGATCAAGAGAAAACCACTTTCACTTGTCCCTATGGAACTTATGCTTATAGGCGTATGCCTTTTGGTTTATGTAATGCTCCTGCTACTTTTCAAAGATGCATGTCTACTATTTTTCATGGCTTTTGTGAGAGTATTGTAGAGGTATTCATGGACGATTTTTCCGTCTATGGAAATTCTTTTGATAATTGCTTGCGAAACCTTGATAAAGTTTTGCAGAGATGTGAAGAAACTAACCTTGTTCTTAATTGGGAGAAATGCCACTTTATGGTTAATGAAGGAATTGTATTGGGACATAAAATTTCCGAGAGAGGTATTGAAGTTGATAGAGCTAAAGTTGAAGCAATTGAGAAGATGCCCTATCCTAGGGATGTTAAAGGTATTCGTAGTGTTCTTGGTCATGCTGGGTTTTATAGGAGGTTTATTAAAGATTTTTCTAAGATTTCAAAGCCTCTTACTAATCTTCTTCAAAAAGATGTACCTTTTGTTTTTGATGATGATTGTAAGGAAGCTTTTGAAACTCTAAAGAAAGCCTTAACAACTGCTCCTATAGTTGAACCCCCTGATTGGAACTTACCATTTGAAATTATGTGTGATGCTAGTGATTTTGCTGTAGGCGCTGTTCTTGGACAGCGAGTAGATAAAACTGAATGTTATTCATTATGCTAGCAAAACTCTTGATGCTGCTCAAAGAAATTATGCTACAACTGAAAAGAACTGTTAGCTGTAGTCTTTGCTTGTGATAAGTTTAGATCTTATATAGTTGATTCAAAAGTTACAATTCATACTGATCATGCTGCAATTAGATATCTTATGACAAAGAAAGATGCTAAGCCAAGGCTTATTAGATGGGTACTTCTTTTGCAAGAATTTGATTTACATATTGTAGATAGGAAAGGTGCTGATAATCCTGTTGCTGATAATTTGTCTAGATTGGAAAATATTGCTTATGATCATGTTCCTGTTAATGATAGTTTTCCAAATGAACAATTGGCTGTAATAAAGGTGAGCTCGCGAGACAGTCCTTGGTATGCTGATTATGCTAACTTTATTGTTTCCAAGTACTTGCCTCCAACCTTTTCAGCTCAGCAAAGGAGGAAATTCTTTTATGACTTGAGGCATTATTTTTGGGATGACCCACACTTATATAAAGAAGGAGTGGATGGTATTCTGCGAAGGTGTGTTCCCGAATATGAACAACAAGAGATATTGAGTAAATGTCATGGTAGTGCTTATGGAGGACATCACGCCGGAGAAAGCGCAAAAGGTTCTGCAATCAGGTTTTTATTGGCCAACTCTCTTCAAAGATGCAAGGAGGTTTATTTTATCTTGTGATGAATGTCAAAGGGTTGGTAATATCTCCAGACGCAATGAAATGCCTATGAATTATACTCTCGTTATTGAACCGTTTGATTGTTGGGGATTTGACTTCATGGGACCTTTCCCTCTTCAGAAGGTAACACTCATATACTTGTTGCTGTTGATTATGTTACTAAATGGGTGGAAGCCATACCTACAAAAAGTGCTGATGGTGAGACCTCTTTAAAAATGCTTTTAGATATTATTTTTCCTAGATTTGGAGTTCCTAGATATATTATGACAGATGGAGGTTCTCATTTTATTCATGGTGGTTTTAGAAAGACTCTTGCTAAATATGGTATTAATCATAGAATTGCTTCCGCTTATCATCCTCAAACTAGTGGGCAAGTAGAACTATCAAATAGAGAAATTAAATCTATCTTGCAAAAGACTGTTAATAAAACTAGAAAGAATTGGGCTAGTAAATTGAAGGAAGCACTATGGGCTTATAGGACTGCTTATAAAAATCCCATGGGAATGTCACCTTATAAAATGGTTTATGGAAAAGCTTGTCATTTACCTTTAGAACTAGAGCATAAAGCTTATTGGGCTGTTAGAGAACTAAATAAAGATCCTAAACTAGCCGGTAATAAGAGGTTGTTGCAATTAAGTTCTCTAGATGAATGGAGAAGTGAAGCTTATGAAAATGCTAAACTCTTTAAAGAGAAAGTTAAGAAATGGCATGATAGAAGGATTATCAAAAGAGAATTTAATATTGGGGATAAAGTTCTATTGTATCGGTCTCATCTCAGATTCTTTGCAGGGAAATTACTCTCGAAATGGGAAGGACCATATGTTGTTGAGGAGGTGTATCGTTCAGGAGCAATTAAAATTAGCTCTCTCCAAGGCAATGCCACGCAAGTGGTGAATGGACAAAGACTCAAGCACTATATCTCAGGTGATTCTTATAATGTTGATGTTATTCGAGTGGAAACACCGGAGGCTTTCATCAAAGGTCAAATTGACAGTCCGCCAGAACCCGACTTTGAATAGGTAACAGTACGGTAATAAAAAGTTCGTGATTTACTTTCCGAACAATGTTTTTGCTGTTTTTGGAAAATATGAAAAATTACGAGATCGAAACGGAGTGGAGGAGACGCACGAGGGCGTGCCCCCATAGGCCGGCGCGGGCCCGGCCTGGCCGCGCCGCCCTATGGACACGCCTCGTCGCCCCTCTCCGACTCTGGTTCGACCTGGTACTTTCCGTTTGTTGTGAAAATTTTTACTATATAATCCCCCGGACCCCTGGAGGTCCGTATATCGTTTTCTCGACGTGTTTTGTTTCGAGCTGTTTGCCAGGATTTGTCTTTGATCTAGAAGCACCATGGTCTCCCACAACAAGGACAAGGAGCCTTCGGAGGAAGGTATTCAAGACCCCGAGTTGAAGGAAGAAGTGAAGGAGGATGAAGAGGAAGTCGAAGAAGTTCCGCAAGTACGCCCGCGCACCACCATTGCAAGCATCGGAGTGGTGTCAAACCCGTTCAACGCCAAGAAGAGCGCACGGATTAGCACCGGAGGAGGAGTTCCACGTCATTACCTAGCTCCAAAGACATCTTCTTCAGGCACTTACCATCCCTTCCGCAATCTAATCTACAATAATCAAATTGAAAGGACTCCCAAGGCAGCATTGCCTAGCAATTGGGATATAGATCGTTCTAACACTGCAGGAAGGACGAAGCCTGAAGCTGAAGGGTGGGGAAATAACTCCAAGAATTGGGACTCGCCGTCGGACATACTTCTTAATCGCGTCGAGCACAATTCGGAGATGATCCGCAACCTCATGTACAAGATTGATGAGCTTCAGGAGCTTGTGGAGAAGCTTGTGAGGAATTCATCCATCACCGCCAAAGGAGTAATTCATCATTGGTATTGGCATCCCCTTGGTTTGTTCCAAGCTTGGGGAGTGCCGCGGTATCACATCATCACCACCTTTTACTTTTTACTATCAAGTAGTGTCATATCATGAGTAGGGAAGTTATCATATAAGATGGGTTGCAGTGTGGAAGTATCTCTCCTTTAGTTGGTTGTCTATGTATCCCTTGGTGTGAGTTATCGTTATGAAATATTAATGAGAAGTCTTATCATTTACATATTGCACATCTTATTTTAGTTTGCAATTTCTAGTATATGATTGATCTTGATTTTAGTATTGGTACCACTTTGGGAGCATTGAGTAAATCTATTTGGTTTTGGCAAACTTAGCATTGGTCAATAGCAACAACACCTTGAGGTTTAAGTAGAAAAGAGAAATACATATAGTTGTTTCATTGTCTTCCTTTCTTGTTAGCTCATAGCTTATTATTCTGAAGTTAAAATTGTTTGTGCTTGCAAGAAAGATGCATGATTATGTCTATCACATGTATATTTGTTTGTTTCCTTAACTCTTATGCTTGCTAATTAGCCTTGCTAGCCAAAGACCTGTACTGAGAGGGAATGCTTCTCGTACATCCAAACCTGAACCCAAACCTATGCCATTTGTGTCCACCATATCTACCTACTGCATGGTATTTTCTGCCATTCCAAGTAAATACTTCATGTGCTACCTTTAAACAATTCAAAATTTATTACTTCTTATTTGTGTCAATGTTTTATAGCTCATGAGGAAGTATGTGGTGTTTTATCTTTCAGTCTTGTTAGGCAGCTTCCACTAATGGACTAGTGGCTTCATCCACTTATCCTATAATTTTGCAAAAAGAGCTGGCAACGGGGTTCCCAGCCCCAATTAATCAACTCTCATTAATAATTCTCTTCACATGTTTTGCCCTGATTCATCAGTAAGCAACTTAATTTTGCAATAGACACTCCTCCATGGTATGAGATTGTTGGAAGGCACCCGAGGATTCGGTTAGCCATGGCTTGTGTAAGCAAAGGTTGGGGGGAGTGTCATCCTTAAATAAACTAAAGTACATGTGTAAACAAAAAAGAAGAGGGATGATCTACCTTGCTGGTAGAGATGACGTCCTTCATGGGAGCCGCTCTTTGGAGGTCTGTTTGGCAAGGGGTTAGAGTACCACTACCATTCGTTGACAACAACAAACACCTCTCAAAACTTTACTTTTATTCTCTTTATATGATTTCAAAACTGAAAAAGCTCTAGCACATGATTTAATCCCTTCCCTCTGCGAAGGGCCTGTCTTTTACTTTATGTTGAGTCAGTAAACCTATTTCCATCCATCTCAAGCAAGCATTTGAGTTGTTGTGATCAAACCATTATATTGTGATTTGCTTCATCATGTCTTTACTCTTCCTTGTTTAGTACAAGTTTTATCTGAATGAATATAGCTTTGCAAGTTATCAAAGATCATTATGATTGAGTATGCAAGTTTACCATAAGCTTTAACATAAGAGCGTGATGTCTACGGGTGCTTCTATTCTTGTAGACAGTGTTGGGCCTCCAAGAGCAGAGGTTTGTAGAACAGCAGCAAGTTTCCCTTAAGTGGATTACCCAAGGTTTATCAAACTCAGGGAGGAAGAGGTCAAAGATATCCCTCTCATGCAACCGCAACCACAAAGCAAGAAGTCTCTTGTGTCCCCAACACACCTAATAGGTGCACTAGTTCGGCGAAGAGATAGTGAAATACAAGTGGTATGAATGAATATGAGCAGTAGTACGGCGTGAAAATAGCTCGCTGGCGTGCGGTTGATGGTAGTAATATTGCAGGAAGTAAACATGCAGTAGTAACGCAGCAGTAGTAATTCAGTAAAACAGTAAACAAGCAGTGATAGCAGTATTTAGGAACAAGGCCTAGGGAATAGACTTTCACTAGTGGACACTCTCAACATTGATCACATGACAGAATAGATAAATGCATACTCTACACTTTTGTTGGATGATGAACACATTGCGTAGGATTACACGAACCCTCAATGCCGGAGTTAACAAGCTCCACAATTAATGTTCATATTTTAGTAACCTTATAGTGTAAGATAGATCAAAAGACTAAACCAAGTACTAACATAGCATGCACACTGTCACCTTCACGCCAGTTAGGAGGAATAGATCACATCAATACCATCATAGCAATAGTTAACTTCATAATCTACAAGAGATCATAATCATAGCCTACGCCAAGTACTCACACGGTGCACACTGTCACCTTTACACACGTGGAGGAGGAATAGAGTACTTTAATAACATCACTAGAGTAGCACATAGATGAATAGTGATACAAAACTCATATGAATCTCAATCATGTAAGGCAGCTCATGAGATTATTGTATTGAAGTACATAGGAGAGAGATGAACCACATAGCTACCGGTACAGCCCCGAGCCTCAATGGAGAACTACTCCCTCCTCATGGGAGCAGCAGCGGTGATGAAGATGGCGGTGGAGATGGCAGCGGTGTCGATGGAGAAGCCTTCCGGGGGCACTTCCCCGTCCGGCAGGGTGCGGAGCAGAGACTCCTGTCCCCCAGATCTTGGCTTCGCGATGGCGGCGGCTCTGGAAGGTTTCGCGTACGTGGCTTCCTCCGTAAGGGTTTTCGATGCAGGGGCTTTATATAGGCGAAAGGGCAGCGTCGGAGGGGCGAAGGGGCGACCACACCATAGGGTGGCGCGGGGCCCCTGGCCGCGCCACCCTATCTGGGGCCAGGGCCCCCCTCTGGCGGCTCTCGGGTGTTCTGGATGCTTCCGGGCAAAATAGGAACCCGGCGTTGATTTCATCCAATTCCGAGAATATTTCGTTACTAGGATTTCTGAAACCAAAAACAAGGAACTGGCACTTCGGCATCTTGTTAATAGGTTAGTTCAGAAAATGCGTAAATACGACATATAATGTGCATAAAACATGTAGGTATCATCAATAAAGTAGCATGGAACATAAGAAATTATCGATACGTTGGAGACGTATCAGCATCCCCAAGCTTAGTTCTGCTCGTCCCGAGCAGGTAAAATGATAACAAAGATAATTTCTTAAGTGACATGCCATCATAACCTTGATCATACTATTGTAAGCATATGTAATGAATGTAGCGATCAAAACAATGGTAATGACATGAGTAAATAAATGAATCATAAAGCAAAGACTTTTCATGAATAGTACTTCAAGACAAGCATAAATGAGTCTTGCATAAGAGTTAACTCATAAAGCAATAAATCAAAGTAAAGGTATTGAAGCAACACAAAGGAAGATTAGGTTTCAGCGGTTGCTTTCAACTTATAACATGTATATCTCATGGATATTGTCAACATAGAGTAATATAACAAGTGCAATATGCAAGTATGTAGGAATCAATGCACAGTTCACACAAGTGTTTGCTTCTTAAGGTGGAGAGAAATAGGTAAACTGACTCAACAATAAAAGTAAAAGAAAGGTCCTTCAAAGAGGAAAGCATCGATTGCTATATTTGTGCTAGAGCTTTTATTTTGAAAACATCAAGAGAGTATAAAAGTAAAGTTTTGAGAGGTGTTTGTTGTTGTCAACGAATGGTAGCGGGTACTCTAACCCCCTTGCCAGACAAACCTTCAAAGAGCGGCTCCCATTTTATTTTATTTTTGGGTGGCACTCCTTCCAACCTTTCTTTCACAAACCATGGCTAACCGAATCCTCGGGTGCTGCCAACAATCTCATACCATGAAGGAGTGCCTTTTTATTTTAGTTTTATTATGATGACACTCCTCCCCACCTTTGCTTTCTCAAGCCATGGCTAACCGAATCCTTCGGGTGCCGTCCAACAATCACATACCATGGAGGAGTGTCTATTTTTGTTAATTAATTTGGGACTGGGAATCCCATTGCCAGCTCTTTTTGCAAAATTATTGGATAAGCGGATGAAGCCACTAGTCCATTGGTGAAAGTTGCCCAACAAGATTGAAAGATAAACACCACATACTTCCTCATGAGCTATAAAACATTGACACAAATAAGAGGTGATAAATTTTGAATGGTTTAAAGGTAGCACTCAAGCAATTTACTTTGGAATGGCGGAGAAATACCATGTAGTAGGTAGGTATGGTGGACACAAATGGCATAGTGGTTGGCTCAAGGATTTTGGATGTATGAGAAGTATTCCCTCTCGATACAAGGTTTAGGCTAGCAAGGTTATTTGAAGCAAACTCAAGGATGAACCGGTGCAGCAAAACTCACATAAAAGACATATTGTAAACATTATAAGACTTTACACCGTCTTCCTTGTTGTTCAAAACTCAATACTAGATATTATCTAGACCTTAGAGAGACCAAATATGCAAATCAAATTTTAGCAAGCTCTATGTATTTCTTCATTAATGGGTGCAAAGTATATGATGCAAGAGCTTAAACATGAGCACAACAATTGCCAAGTATCACATTATCCAAGACATTTTAGAATTACTACATGTAGCATTTTCCAATTCCAACCATATAACAATTAACGAAGAGGAAACTTCGCCATGAATATTATGAGCTAAGAACACATGTGTTCATACGAACCAGCGGAGCGTGTCTCTCTCCACACAAGGATGAACTTATTCAGAGAACTAAGATAACAAAACAAAAACAAAAATAAAGCACACAGACGCTCCAAGTAAAGTACATAAGATGTGACCGAATAAAAATATAGTTTCAAGAGAAGGAACCTGATACTTTGTCGATGAAGAAGGGGATGCCTTGGGCATCCCCAAGCTTAGATGCTTGAGTCTTCTTGAAATATGCAGGGGTGAACCACGGGGCATCCCCAAGCTTAGAGCTTTCACTCCTCTTGATCATAGTATATCATACTCCTCTCTTGACCCTTGAAAACTTCCTTCACACCAAACTTCAAGCAAACTCATTAGAGGGTTAGTGCATAATCAAAAATTCACATGTTCAGAGGTGACACAAACATTCTTTTCACTTCTGGACATTGCATAAAGCTACTGGACATTAATGGATCAAAGAGATTCATCCAACATAGCAAAAGGGGCAATGCGAAATAAAAGGCAGAATCTGTCAAAAACAGAACAGTCCGTAAAGACGAATTTTAAGATGGCACCAGACTTGCTCAAATGGAAAACTCAAAACTAATTAAAGTTGCGTACATATCTGAGGATCACGTTCGTAAATTGGCAGATTTTTTCGAATTTTCTACAGAAGCCTGTGCCCAGATTCGTGACAGACAGCAATGCTGTTTCTGCGCAGCGATCCCAAATATAACATCAACTTTAACATAGAAACTTTACTTGGCACAAAAACATGATAAGGAGAGGTTGCTACAGTAGTAAACAACTTCCAAGACTCAAATATAAAACAAAGTACTGTAGTAAAAAAACACATGGGTTATCTCCCAAGAAGTTCTTTCTTTATAGCCATTAAGATGGCTCAGCAGTTTTAATGATGCACTCGCAAGAAATAGAAGTTGAAGCAAAAGAGAGCATCAAGAGGCAAATTAAAAACACATTTAAGTCTAACATGCTTCCTATGCATAGGAATCTTGTAAATAAACAAGTTCATGAAGAGCAAAGTAACAAGCATAGGAAGATAGAACAAGTGTAGCTTCAAAAATTTCAGCACATAGAGAGGTGTTTTAGTAACATGAAAAATTTTACAACCATATTTTCCTCTCTCATAATAACTTTCAGTAGCAACATGAGCAAACTCAACAATATAACTATCACATAAAGCATTCTTATCATGAGTCTCATGCATAAAATAATTACTACTCCCAACATAAGCATAGTCATTCTTATTAATTGTAGTGGGAGCAAATTCAACAAAGTAGCTATCAAATATAGGAGGTATATTGTAATCATAATCAAATTTATCCTCCATAACAGGTGGTAACAAAAGACTACTATCATTATAATCATCATAAATGGGAGGCAAAGTATCATCAAAGTAAATTTTCTCCTCAATGCTTGGGGGACTAAAAATATCATGCTCATCAAAGCCAGCTTCCCCAAGCTTAGAATTTTCCATAGCATTAGCAACAATGGTGTTCAAAGCATTCATATTAATATGTTCCATGGGTTTTTTAATTTTCGCATCAAACCATCCATGTCTTAAATCAGGAAATAGAATAAAAAGGTCATTGTTGTCCATTATGCCTAACTAGTGTAAACAAGAAACCAAATGTCGCAATTGCAGAGTCTAAAGGAAATAGCTTCGAGCACACACACAATGGCGCTAGAAAGAAAATTACCTGGAACCGGAGTATGAGTGCCTTTTACCTTTCCTCCCCGGCGGCGCCAGAAAAGTGCTTGATGTCTACGGGTGCTTCTATTCTTGTAGACAGTGTTGGGCCTCCAAGAGAGGTTTGTAGAACAGCAGCAAGTTTCCCTTAAGTGGATTACCCAAGGTTTATCGAACTCGGGGAGGAAGAGGTCAAAGATATCCCTCTCATGCAACCCTGCAACCACAAAGCAAGAAGTCTCTTGTGTCCCCAACACACCTAATAGGTGCACTAGTTCGGCGAAGAGATAGTGAAATACAAGTGGTATGAATGAATATGAGCGAGTACGGCGCCAGAAAATAGCTGCTGGCGTGCAGTTGATGGTAGTAATATTGCAGGAAGTAAACATGCGGTAGTGCGCAGCATTAGTAATTCGATAAAACAGATAACAAGCAGTGATAGCAGTATTTGGAACAAGGCCTAGGGAATAGACTTTCACTAGTGGACACTCTCAACATTGATCACATGACAGAATAGATAAATGCATACTCTACACTTTTGTTGGATGATGAACACATTGCGTAGGATTACACGAACCCTCAATGCCGGAGTTAACAAGCTCCACAATTAATGTTCATATTTTAGTAACCTTATAGTGTAAGATAGATCAAAAGACTAAACCAAGTACTAACATAGCATGCACACTGTCACCTTCACGCCAGTTAGGAGGAATAGATCACATCAATACCATCATAGCAATAGTTAACTTCATAATCTACAAGAGATCATAATCATAGCCTACGCCAAGTACTCACACGGTGCACACACTGTCACCTTTACACACGTGGAGGAGGAATAGAGTACTTTAATAACATCACTAGAGTAGCACATAGATGAATAGTGATACAAAACTCATATGAATCTCAATCATGTAAGGCAGCTCATGAGATTATTGTATTGAAGTACATAGGAGAGAGATGAACCACATAGCTACCGGACAGCCCCGAGCCTCAATGGAGAACTACTCCCTCCTCATGGGAGCAGGCGGTGATGAAGATGGCGGTGGAGATGGCAGCGGTGTCGATGGAGAAAGCCTTCGGGGGCACTTCCTCGTCCGGCGGTGCCGGAACAGACTCTGTCCCCAGGATCTTGGCTTCGCGATGGTGGCGGCTCGGAAGGTTTCGCGTACCGTGGCTTCCTCCGTAAGGGTTTTCGATGCGGGGGGCTTATATAGGCGAAAGGGCAGCGTCGGAGGGGCGAAGGGGCGACCACACCATAGGGTGGCGCGGGACCAGCCTGGCCGCGCCACCCTATCATCTGGGGCCCAGGCCCTCTCGCGGCTCTCGGGTGTTCTCGGATGCTTCCGGGTAAAATAGGAACACAGGCGTTGATTTCGTCCAATTAGAGAATATTTCGTTACTAGGATTTAAAACCAAAACACAGAAAAGGAACGGCACTTCGGCATCTTGTTAATAGGTTAGTTCAGTGCGTAAATACGACATATAATGTGCATAAAACATGTAGGTATCATCAATAAAGTAGCATGGAACATAAGAAATTATCGATACGTTGGAGACGTATCAGGCTCAAGAAGATAATTTAACTTTCTTGAAGAACGAAGTTTGCCATCACCAACTATGATTTCTTATGCACTTTTATTTGTGATTACCTTATACTTGTTTCAAGTTGAATTATATGAGGAAGTTGTTTACTAGAATGTCTTGTGTGAATGAATATGATGCTTCTTGTCCGTATTTTATTTATCGACTCTTCACTCCATAAACATGTGGTCCTGTTTACCGAGTTCAGTTTCGCTTGGTGACAAGGGATTAACTTGTCAATGCCTACAGATTGTAGACTAGGGTTTTGCTAGATGTAGAGGGCAAGTAGATCTCGAAGGTTTCAGCCGAAAAGTACTCGACGATGTAAAAACTAGGGTTTGAGAGACAATGATTCGATTCTTTCTTTGTCCCTCGACTCCCCCTTATATAGGAGCGGAGCCGAGGGTTTCGTATCATACAAGTTACAGAGTCCGGGTAGGTTTCTAACTCCTCCCGCAAGATTACAAATAATGCTTTCTATTACAACTCTAGTTCTTCCTTAACAATGTCTTGGGCTTCCGAATCTTCTTATTCTTCGGGTAGTGGGCCTTTAGTAAACCCCGGGTACCATCATCGGCAGGCCCATTGGGTATGCCTATGTCAGTAGCCCCCGAGATTTTGCTTGAATCGCAGAGTCAGGGAAAATCTCCACTGTTTATTTTACTCGACAATTCAAAATCTTTCTATATTTCTTCACATATATTTCTATATTGTACAGGGATAATGGTAATTGGGGCTAGTTCATCTGACGGATCAGGTACTAGTTAACTGCTCTAGTGGCAATCCGCAAAAACCTACTTCAAAATCACATCCCTGGACATGATCTCGGGATACTGGTGTAAACTTCGACAGGTGCCGCTTAAGGTCTTACCATTATGTCGAGTCCCAGTCATATTTATCGGGTACCTAACGCGTCCGTTAGGATTTTTCTTCGTATTTGTTGATACGGATAAAAGTAGCAAACCGACGTCGAGAGGCGCCACGCCGCACTGAAACGGATCTGGGGTCTTACCTTCGCAAATATTGCGGCATTCAGAGATTGTTTCGCAACTTCGGCGCTCTGAGAATATATTGTCGAGTGCTTATTCGGCTGTTGGAATAGCACATTTTATTGAGTCAACGGATGACTTATATTGCTCTCCCGATGGGAGTATATGTGAGTTATTTTAACTCGAAATATACTCTGTTGCTCTTTTGTCTTTCTTCTTTATGATTTCATCGGGCACGCGAACAGCGTTCCCGATGGGAGTAGCCCCCGAGGCTACAGCCAAGGACTTGTGCTTGGTTGTAGGCTCCACGCCTTATGCCGCCATATTCTCTTTTTCTCCCGAAGTTTTATAATTTCTCGGGTGCGCGAACAGCGCTCCCGATGGGAGTAGCCCCCGAGGCTATGAACAAATATTTTTATTTGATCATAGGCTCATGCCATTACTATTTTGACTTTCTTGATCATTTCATTTTTTCAAAGTAGCCCCCGAGCATTTGATCAAAAACTTGTATTTGATCAAAGGCTCTCCAATATTTTTCCATGTCGCCTTTTTATGCCGCTGTTGAGTCGATTTTTCCTCTCTGATAAGGTGACGTTATTGCTGACGATAGCCACGATTGCGACTCTGAAAATGGCGAGAAGTTGTCTCTCTCTGCCTTGCGGGCCCAAATTATCCATTGGCTTGACACGTCGTGCAAGTGGGGGACACACGTCCTCCGGTTTTTCTGGCACTCGTACCGTAACTTCTCCAATGTGAAAATACTTTCTTACCCTTGTGTCTTCGTGATTATCATCTGTCACGCTCCTTTTTCATCCAACGGTCCGCCGCTTCACCTCACCTTTATATAAGATCGTCTTCTTCCTCCTCGAGCACTTCCACTCGCGCCGCTCTCCTCATCTCCTCTGCAAAACCTCCTCTGCGCTCCACAATTCCCTGAGCTCTTCTCCTCCAAGCTGCACTTCCACGCCATTGTTGATGCCACCGCGTCGATTGACAAGGCACAGCACGCCGGAATCCTCCATGGCCGTCGCGGATCTTGGGACGGCGGAGTGGGAAAGATCGAAGATTTCCACTCAGGACCTCAACCTCTTGAAGAAACTGGGGATTAGCAAGAAGCCCAAAGCGCTTTGCTTCCCTAGCGAAGAAAGCTACCCAGCCCCTCCAATGGGGTACCGGGTAAGTTTTGTTGACCATCTCATCCGCGGTTTGTCCGCCCCCATTCATCCTTTCCTCCGTGGATTACTTTTTGTCTACGGTCTTCAACTTCACCACCTCACGCCGAACTCGATCCTCCATATTTCCATTTTCATCACTCTCTGTGAAGCCTTCCTTGGCGTCTCGCCTAACTGGGCGCTATGGCGCATTTTCTTTTGTCGCCGCAATGGCTCTCCCAATGTCGCCTATAATATAGGTGGCGTTGTTATTTCTGTTCGCCCCACAGTCGACTACTTCGACGTCAAACTCCCTGACTCCGTTCAAGGGTGGCGCAAGAAGTGGTTGTACATTCGGAGGAGAACCATGGATGCGATGAAGACAACATCCCTCCGATGGTGAGAAAATTCTTCGTCGCCGCTCCGGGATGCGAGAGGCTAGAAGAGCTTCGACAGAGGCCTTGATGACTTGCATCCATGGTTGCAAAATACTCGCGGCAAAGAATTATCGAGGTATCCAATTACAGTGTATTTTCTTAGAAGTAGAGTGCAGCCTCTTCAAGCTCGCAAATATCCTCTCTGGAAATATACTGGCGATGAAGACGTAGATCGGTGTCAGCGGATTTGGAGGTTAAGGACTTGGAAAAGCTTGTCCGAAAAATCTCCTCCCTCAGCAAAAAGGATTCTGTCCCTTCTTCGTGCCGCGTAAAACCGTACAGGCCAACAATGCGCTTCCCAAGGTAAACTTTGTCGATTGATTTATTATTCTTGCTATCTTTTTGTAACTCCTTTGTTGACATCTTCCCTCGTTTTTATATAGAATCATCCAAATCTTGTCTCGCTTCCTCCCCTTCCTGAAGGTGGAGATGTCGAAGAAAGGGCCGTTGTTGCCGATGACAACCAAGAGGCCCCCTCTTTTGTGAATGAACCCGCAGATTCTCGAAAATCTGCGGGATCTGAAAAGGATGTTGCCTCTGAAGGCACTGCATCAGCACAATCTCCTCCTCCTGCTGTTTCTCCAAAGAACAAAAGGAAAAGGAGTGATGTCGAAGATTCGGGACTTCCAAACCCGAAGAAGCTGCTCCTTCACGTCAGAAGGCGCTTATGATCCATACCTTGAAGCCTCGTCGGTTCGTAAGTCCCTCTCTTTCCTTCTCGTTTTTTATTTTTACACTCGAAGGTTTTGTCATCTTGCTTTTTATGCGACATCGTTTTACCTCAGTGATGATGAGGAAGAAACACCAACTTTGGATGTGGCTGCTCGAACAAGTCGTCACATACTCTGGTTGTTTCGGACCGCCAGTTGAAGGAGAAGAATCCTCGCCTCCTCAACAAAACGTCGGCGCTTCTACTCCTCCTTCAAGCCCCCGAGTCCCTTCACCAAAAAGGGCAAGGACTGAAACGGAGCCTACTCTCCAATTGAGTAGCTCCTCTAACCCTCTCTTGGATGATGTAAGTTCTTAATTTTCTTGTCACTGTCTATATTTTCTCTGTTTACTTCTATGTGCCATCATATTTTTCTCATACCGACATTTTTTCTTTGTCCTTCTTTAACAGCCTATGATCAAAGATCTTATTCGCATCGGTGCCCAATTTATTGGGTACCGTGAATATGCTAGTAAGACTGAAGGTAATGCCTTGCTTCTTTTTGCCGCTGCTCTGTTGCTCCTTTGTTGTCGATATTTTTAACTATATTTAACTTTCTTGGTAGAAAAACTGGCGGAGGTCAACGAGCGTGCCAACATACTTGCTCAAAAATTAGAGCAAAGTGAAGAGGCTCGTAAGAAGGCTGAGTCAGATGCTATTCAAGCTAGAGCAGAGGCTGACAAGGCCAAGGCCGATGCTGCTGGTGTCGAAGATCTTAGGAAGAGACTTCACGATGCCGAGACTTCGCTGAGCGAGCATATAGCTGCACAATCTGCTCGCGAGGAAGCTGTCCTTAAGCGCATAAGGACGCAAAATCGTCGCTTTGTCAGTAAGTATCTGAACCACTTCATATCCTTTGGACTTTCTTTTCTTCACTCGTTTGTTGCTCAATAAGTTTTTATTTTGACAGATAGAACAGCTCAAGAATTTGAACTTGAAGACCCCGATAATGATCCTCTTCTTGACGCCGTTTCATTCCTCGAGTTTCATGGGACGGAAGCACGCGAAGGCATTGATCAAGCTAAGGCGGGGCTGTCGCGGCTCTTCCCCTATTTCTTCCCGAAGAAAGAGGAACCCGCAACTTTCCTTAACCTAGCCAAGTGCTTTAATCCACCCGAAGATCTTGGGCTGAAGATGCGCCGGGAAAATATGAAGGTCGCGTTAAAAACTTTTGCCTTGGTCGCTGATAGCCAACAAGCTATCGACTGGGCGAAAGTAGGCGACACGAAGCGATAGAACAGCCGAAATGGCGATCGTTGATCAAGGCGGCGAAGCCCAACACGAAGAAAATCCTGTCCTATCTTGGGATCAAGCCATCTTCGACTCCTAGCTCATCAAAGCCGGAGGTCTAGTTGAATGCCCCTTTGCTTTTTCTTTTTAGTTTATCTCCTTCTTTTGGCATTGTTGCCGTAGTGTTCTTGGCGGTGACTGCTTCAGTAGTTCTCTAGAGGTCCTTCTTTTGTAATAGACATGTATATATTATGGAATGAATGGAAATCTATCTTTGCTCAATGATTGATGTCAAAATATCTCTTTTTTCCAGTTAATTTTTGACAACTATACATCAGCTCCTGGTCCTTCCGAGGTTTTTCCTTCGCCTCCTTCGAAGAAAACCCCTGTCGCTGTTAATTTTGTCGAAGATTCTGCAAATAAAACTTCGGCAGAAGATTTGAAAGAACTTCAACAACAGCTTCAATCTCGAAGAACTGATGCTTATGGAACAGTCTCGGAAATCCTCCGAGAGGGAAAAGGTAGCACTTCAACAAGCTCAAGATGCTATAATCGAGAAAATGCCGCCGTTGCTGAAGCTGCTGCAGCTACGTCACGTGAAAATTTTATGCTTCAACTGCTAACAGATGCTAGCTTGGATATGGCAGGTATACTTCGGTATCTTTGTCGCATTTTTCCTTTCTTTCTTCCTTGTCTTCTTGTTGCCCACTGATTTTGTCGAAACAGGTGCCTTTTTGAATGCTGCTACCGAAGATGAACGTGTTGAAGCTCGTTCCAATGCTCTTCTGAGGCTTGCACGTGATCATGGTTCAAGTTTTTGGGGCACACCTGAACGGACTCGCCAAATCGTCAGATTTCAAGATCGCGCACTTCAGGTCCGCGATTTTCTCGACTTTTGCACGAGGACCTTGTCCTTAGTTTACGGGACCATGTTTCCACGTAATAAGATGCCAGAGACGCTTCCCGCTCTGATGGAACAATTTCGAGATGCTCCTCGAATTCATGGATTTGTGCGAGCCCAATTAGCTGCTGGCGCAAGGTTTGCCATGATCATGATAAAAATCTGCTACCCGAAGTTAGATATGAGTCAAATTGTTCCGAAGTGTCTGGCGAAGATGGCGAAGAGGAAAAGAAACTTCAGCAAATATGATGACATTGTGACTCCTGTTGCCGAAGATATGATGGATGAACTTCTTCGACTAGACGCTGAATTCTTCGTGAAAGGCAGTTATGCGGAACATAGCACTCGCGCTATAAATAATGAACGGCTGACGATAGATAATATATTGGGTAGCTCTTGAAGTTTTGTTGCTTCAAGGATTGTATCTTGTGTGCAGGAAAACATAATCTATATTGTAAAGTTACTATATTTCTGTTTTTCAATGCCAAGCCCCCGGGCGTTGTAATGGCGATATTTTTCTCTTTTTTGTAATGCGAGGTTGTCCCAAGGCAAGATAAATTATATTTGTACACTATTTTTGCGGCTGCAAACATTGAACTTTTTCTGTTGATTGCTATTTTGCGACGTATTTTGGTTTGGCGAGGTACTTTATACCAAAGCGAGATATATATATTGTATCTTCTGGGTAAGAGCCCCCGAGTATGTCGAAAAATATATAATTCCACTATCTTTACTATATTGCAGCACCGCGAGCCCGCCTCATTAAAAACCTTTCCGGCCCCACTCGGTGCCCAAAAAGGAAAAGAGTGCGTCTGAAAACTCGCGGGCGTTTCAGTACATTGTATGTTTACAGAGGAGACTATATTTCGGCATCTAGGCGTAGAAACGCCTGAGCTGTGCTACGTTCCAAGGATTTGGCTCGGCAATCCCCGTCTTCTTGTCCTTGAGTCTGTATGCTCCTCCTTCGATTACCTCTGTGACGATGTAAGGTCCAAGCCATGGTGACTCCAGTTTTTCATGACTTTTTTGATTTAGTCGCAAAACTAAGTCGCCAACTTGGAAGGCTCTTGGACGCAATCGTCGACTGTGGTAGTTTTTCAGGTCCTGTTGATATTTGGCGACTTGTGACAGGACTTCATCCCGAGCTTCATCAAGTGCGTCGACATCATCTTCTAAAGCTTTTCTCGAAGTTTCTTCATCGTATTCTGTAACTCTTGGAGCATCATGTTCTATTTCTATCGGCAATACTGCCTCAGCTCCGTGGACCAGGAAAAACGGCGTCTCCTGCGTCGCCGTGTTTGGTGTTGTTCGGATACTCCACAACACACTTGGCAACTCCTCTGGCCAAGTATGCCGAGCTTTTTCCAATGGTCCCAACAAACGCTTCTTGATACCATTGCAGATAATGCCATTGGCTTTCTCGACTTGACCATTGGTCTGTGGATGTGCGACAGACGCAAAACTCAGTTTGATGCCCACTTCTGCACAATATGCTTTGAACTCCTTGGAAGTAAAGTTGCTGCCGTTGTCTGTGACGATGCTGTGAGGTACTCCAAATCGAAAGACGATGCTTTTCACAAACTTGATTGCCGACGCGCCGTCCGGTGAATTTATCGGCTTTGCTTCTATCCATTTAGTGAATTTGTCGACGGCAACGAGCATGTATTCATATCCACCTGGCGAAGCTTTATGTAGTTTTCCCACCATGTCGAGACCCCACTGAGCAAAGGGCCAAGACAATGGGATTGGCATCAATTCTGCTGCCGGAGAATGAGGTTTGGCGGCGAATCTTTGACACGCGTCGCAAGTTCGCACTATTTCCTTCGCGTCCTCAATTGCTGTTAACCAATAAAATCCCGCTCTGAAGACTTTGGCCGCGATAGCGCGGCTGCTTGCGTGGTGCCCGCATATTCCTTCGTGTACATCTTTCAGGATGATCCGTCCTTCTTCGGGTGTGACACATCTCTGTAGCACTCCCGAGATACTGCGTTTATACAACTCCCCTTTGACCACAGTGAAAGCTTTAGATCGCCTAATTATTCGCCTTGCTTCAACTGGATCGTCAGGTATTGTTTTCCTTAGGATGTATGATATGTACGTCTGCATCCATGGAATTTGCACCATCATAACTAGCTCTTGTTCCTCTTCTTCTTCTTCCAGTGATTTTTTGGTGACATCCGAAGTTTTATCTTCCTTCTCCTTCTTCTTTGTTTTCACTGGCTTTGTTGATCTCTCGCTTATTTCTTCCCAAAACACGCCTGGAGGGATTGCGAGACATTGTGACCCGATGTTTGCAAGGACATCGGCTTCATCATTGCTCAATCTGCTGATGTGGTTTACCTCGCATCCATCGAACAATTTTTCCAGCTCATTATACATCTCCTTGTATGCTATCATGCTCTCATTGACTGCATCACATTGATTCATAACTTGCTGTGCTACCAATGTGAGTCGCCGAAAATTTTCAGTCGGGTTGCACCGCAAGCCTTTGCCATCTTCATCCCGTGTATGAGAGCTTCATATTCTGCTTCATTGTTAGACGCGTTTGGGAACGTCATCCGCAAGACATACTTCAACTTGTCGCCTTCAGGTGATACCAATATCACGCCTGCTCCAGCGCCTTCTAACCTTTTGGACCCGTCAAAGTTCATAGTCCAGGTTCTCGATAAATCTGGAGGTCCCGTATTTTGTAGCTCCATCCACTCTGCGATGAAATCCGGTAAGACCTGTGATTTTATTGCCTTTCTTTTTTCATACGTGATGTCCCGAGGGGAAAGTTCTATTCCCCAAAGGGAGACACGACCCGTAGCTTCTGGGTTGTTCAATATATTTGACAGAGGAGCTTCATTGACCACTATTATCGGGTGCGCCGAAAAATAGTGTCGCAATTTTCTTGCTGTCGTAAATACTCCATACGCGATTTCGGTTAGAGTACCGCTGTTTTGAAGGCGACAGTACTTCACGATGAAATATCTGGCCTCTGAACTCCATGGAGCTTTCCTTCTTCCTCTCTCTCGACTACCAAAACCGTGCTGACCACTTGGGGTGTGGCTGCAATGTATAGTAGGAGAGGTTCTTTCTCTTTAGGCGCTACCAAAATTGGTGGTGTCGAAATTGCGCGCTTGAGGTTCTCGAAGGCCCTATCTGCTTCCTCGTTCCATTGAAATTTCTCCCCTTGTTTGATTAATGCATAGAACGGCATCTTTTCTCCTAACGCGACGAATGCTTAAATGCGACTCGCCCCGTCAGCTGTTGTATTTCTTTCAGCTTTGTTGGCTTCCTCATAGTTACGATGGCCTGTATTTTTTCGGGATTAGCTTCAATCCCTCTTGCTGATACTAAGAACCCAAGAAGTTCTCCCGCAGGAACGCCAAAGGAGCACTTTGTCGGGTTTAACTTGAGGCAAAACTTGTCAAGGTTGTTGAAGGTTTCCTTTAGGTCTTCGATCAATGTTGACCCTTTCTTTGATGTTATCACGACATCATCAATGTAAACTTGGACATTTTTCCCGATTTGTGTTGCAAGGCACTTCTGCATCATCCGCTATGTTGCTCCCGCGTTTTTCAAACCAAAAGGCATTGTTTTGTAGCAAAACACGCCGTAAGGTGTTATGAACGCTGTCTTGGCTTCATCATCTTCTTTTAGTCTGATCTGGTTATAACCAGAGTATGCATCCAAAAGGAAAGACGTTCACATCCTGCCGTGGAGTCGATGATTTGATCGATCCTTGGGAGGGGAAAGTGATCCTTAGGACAAGTGTTTATTGAGACACGTAAAGTCGACGCACATGCGAAGGACTGTCGTGTGTTTCTTCGGCACCATCAACGGGTTAGCTACCCACGTGGTTAGATATCTCTTTGATAAAACCAGCATCCTTGAGTCGATCTATTTCTGATAGCATAGCTTTGCGGTTTGGTTCCGAAAAACGCAAAGGTTGTTTGATTGGTCTCGCGAGAGGATCCAAATTGAGGTGGTGCTCGGCAAGTTCCCTGGGTACTCCTGGCATGTCACTGGACACCATGCGAAGATTTTCCGGTGCTCACGGAGGAACTCGACGAGCGCGCTTTCCTATGCGATATCCATGTTTGTTGCGATGGATGTCGTTTTCTTGGGGTCCGTCGGGTGGATCTGCACCTCTTTTGAATCCTTAGCAGTGTTGAAAGTTGGCTCCCTGAGCGGCCTCCCTGTGTCTGACAAAACATCATAATCAGTTTGCCTTGGCGCCATATATTCTGCTTGCATCCCGAAGGTTTCTGATAGTTGATGAAAATCTCTGTCGCACTTGTCATTAACGCAAAGCTTCCTTTCACTGTGATTGGTCCTTTGGGCCCAGGCAACCTCCACAGTAAATATGTGTAATGAGGTACCGCCATAAATCTGGCATACGCTGGTCGTCCCAACAAAGCATGATATTGTGACGGGAAATCCACGACTTCAAACTCCAATTTCTCTATTCTGTAGTTTTCTCGGGTTCCAAACTGTACGTCGAGGTTGATCTTGCCCAGCGGATAACTTGGTTTTTCTGGCGTGATCCCATGGAAACGTGTGTCGGTTGGTGCTAAATTTGCTAGGGATATGTTCATCTTCCTTAATGTATCTGCGTACATAAGGTTCGAGCTGCTGCCGCCATCTATAAAAACTCTCGACACGTCGAAGCCAGCGATAACTGGTAAGATAAGTGCAGATTGCCCTGGTCGAGGAACCTGCTGCGGGTGATCCGCAATTGTGAAGCCGATATCCTGTCTGACCAATTTAGGTACTCATTGTTGGTGGAGGCATCTTTTCGCCATGAATACTTGCCGCGAAATTACTTCTGCGCCCTTTAGATGGCTTAGCTTTCTGAATCATCAAGACTGCGCCATTAGAATTAGGATCAACATACGGAGGTGGTTGTGGTGCTGCCGCTATTCTGAGCTGGTGCCGATTTTCGTCTGTAATTGCGGGAGGAGGTGGGAGATGTATCTCGCTCCTTGGTCCCTGATGATTTCTATTCGTTGCTTGTGCATTTGCAATTCCTGCGGCTCGCAACATTGCCTGAAAGTTGCGGCAGTCTTTTTGGAGATGTCCTGACTGTCTCTTTCCGTTGTTATCGAGAAAAAAGTGCATCTGACACGGTCCGTTCATCATCTCCTCGGGGGACACATAGGGTCTTTGAAACCTTGGTCCACTATTTTGCCTGTGACCGCGAGAGTCACCTCTATTGTCACCTTGTTGCTCATTACTCCTTTGGTAGTCATCTCGACTATTTCCTCCAGGATTTCCTCGGAAGCCAGCCGATATGTGGCCGGGAGCGTCGTTGTTGTAGAACTGGCGGGAAAATCGCCTTCTATTTTGAAAATTTCGACCGCGATCCTCTTCTGGCGACCTGTGTCGCTTGTTATATATTGCGTCTTCTCCATCTGCCCACTTGTTGGCTATCTCCATCAGTGCTGATATTGTTTTGGGGTTGGTTCTTCCTAAGTCCTCGACGAAATCTCCCCGTCGGATTCCTGCCACGAACGCGTCTATTGCCCTCTCGTCAGATATATCTTCTGCCGAGTTTTTAATAATGTTCCACCTCTGTATATATTTTCTCATTGACTCGTCGTGTTTCTGTCGGCACGCCCTCAACTCTTCCAATGACGCAGGTTTCTTGCAGGTGGATCGGAAGTTTCTCACGAAAATATCTTCAAAACTATCCCAGCTATCGATGGAACCTAGGGGAAGTTTCTTTATCCAAGATCTCGCGGCACCACTTAGGTGGACTTGGATACTTTGCATGGCTGTTGCTCTGGTTCCTCCTACCAGTTTTACCATCTCGAGATAATCGACGAGCCAATCCTCGGGATCCTGCAGACCGTCGAATTTTTTGAAATTCTCGGGTATCTTAAACCCTTTTGGTACTCGAGTTTTTCGGACTCGTCTCGTAAAGCACGGAAGCCCGCATAGATCTTCGTCGGCAACTTCTGGTGAATGCCGATGTTCTCTTCTTTCTTGCCGCGCTCTGTCTACCCTTGCTTGAGCCGCCGTATCTCTTGCCCCACTTGTTCTTGGTGGATCTTGCACTGCAGCAGTAGGTCGTGGACTATTTTGCCTTGCAGTTCCTTCGGGAGGTGTAGCTGTGAATGCTGTTCCCATGACTCCAACTCCAGCCATTGCCATATTGAACAATGGTTCTCTCGGGTCTCCAGGGGGTGGTCTAGACGCTAGGATGTAAGCTTGCGTTGCCATGTATCCTGCTTCGGGTGTTTCGGGATGATATTTCCCCTTGTATCAATCGACATGAAAGACATGTCGAGATTTTGAATTATGTTGCCTCTCTCTGCTTCAGGTATATTTTGCAGCCGAGATATTGCCCTCCTCCGAGCTTCTCTGTGACTATCTGATACGTCTCAAACGTATCTATAATTTCTTATGTTCCATGCCACTTTATTGATGATATCTACATGTTTTATACACATTATATGTCATTATTATGCGTTTTCCGGAACTAACCTATTGACGAGATGCCGAAAGGCCATTGCTGTTTTCTGCTGTTTTTGGTTTCAGAAATCCTAGTAACGAAATATTCTCGGAATCGGACGAAATCACCGCCAAAGTTCCTATTTTTCCCGGAAGCTTCCGAGCACGGAGGGGACGAGAGGGGAGCCGGGGGGCCCCACACCACACCCCGGCGCGGCCGGGGGGGCGCGCCCCTAGGGTGTGGGCACCCCGTGGCCCCTCCGACTCCCTCTCTTCGCCTATTTAGGCCTCTCTGACCTAAAAACCCCGACAGAGACCACGATACGGAGAAAAACCTTCCAGAGCCGCCGCCATCGCGAAATCAAGATTCGGGGACAGAACTCTCTGTTCGGCACGCCGCCGGGACATTGCCCCGAAGCCGTCTCCACCGCCATCTTCACCGCCATCGTTGTTCCCATGATGAGGAGGGAGTAGTTCTCCCCTGGGGCTGAGGGCTCTACCGTAGCTATGTGGTTAATCTCTCTCTATGTACTTCAATACAATGATCTCATGAGCTGCTTTACATGATTGAGACCCATATGATGAGCTTTGTATCGCTACTAGTTATGTGTTACTCATGTGATGTTATTAAAGTAGTCTATTCCTCCTGCATGGTGTAAAGGTGCTAGTGTGTGCACCGTGTGGTTCTTGTCGTAGGCTATGATCATGATCTCTTGTAGATCGTGGAGTTAATTGTCATTATGATAGTATTGATGTGATCTATTCCTCCTTCATAGTGTAATGTGGACAGTGCGTGCGCTATGTTAGTTCTTGGTTTATTTTGCAATGATCTATTATGCTCTAAGGTTACTTAAACATGAATATCGAATGTTGTGGAGCTTGTTAACTCCGGCATTGAGGGTTCGTGTAATCCTACGCAACGAATGATGTTCATTATCAAACAAGAGTGTATGTAGCACATATGAGAAAGAGTTATTTATTATGCGATCAATGTTGAGAGTGTCCACTAGTGAAAGTATGATCCCTAGGCCTTGTTCCTAAATAGTCGCTGCTTGTTTCTGTTCTCTGCATGTTTACTTCCCGCAATATTACTACCATCAAGCTGCCACGAGCAAGCACTTTTACGCGCCGTACTCTGCTCATACTTATTCATACCACTGTATTTCACTATCTCTTCGCCGAACTAGTGCACCTATTAGGTGTGTTGGGGACACAAGAGACTTCTTGCTTTGTGGTTGCAGGGTTGCATGAGAGGGATATCTTTGACCTCTTCCTCCCGAGTTCGATAAACCTTGGGTAATCCACTTAAGGGAAACTTGCTGTTGTTCTACAAACCTCTGCTCTTGGAGGCCCAACACGTCTACAAGAATAGAAGCACCCGTAGACATCAAGCACTTTTCTGGCGCCGTTGCCGGGGAGGAAAGGTAAAAGGCACTCATACTTCGGTTCCAGGTAACAGTACTTTGGCGCCATTGTGTGCGTGCTCGAAGCTATTTCCTTTAGACTCTGCAATTACATCTTTTTGTTTCTTGTTTTTATTTTTCACTAGTTAGGCATAATGGAAAACAACAAAAAAATTAGTGAGCTTCTTATTCTATTTCCTGATTTAAGACATGGATGGTTTGATGCGAAAATTAAAAAACCTATGGAACCTTATTTACATGATAGTAGCAATGTTATTAGTATGAATGCAATTACTGCTAATGCTATGAAGAAGTCTAAGCTTGGGGAAGCTAGTTTACATAAAAATAATCTTTTTAGCTCCTCCGCTTTGGAAGAAATATTTTGCTCTGATAATGCTTTATCTCCCATATGCGATAACTCTAATGATGCTTCTGATATTTTAAATCCACCTGCTGAAAGTATTCCGTATAAAATACCTATGAAAATTATTGAACGTGTTATGGATAACCGCTATGAAGGGGATGGAACTGTCCATCCTAGTAATCATTTACTGTTTTTGCATGAATTATGCGGGTTATTCAAGTGTGCAGGTATTTCTATGGATGAAGTGAAGAAGAAACTATTCTCTATATCGCTATCTGGTGAAGCGGCGCATTGGTATAAACTATTGAAGGACGGGCGCTCTCTTGATTGGAAGGATATTGTGCCTCTATTTTATTCCAAGTTCTATCCTCCAAGTGAAATTCACAAAGATCGAAACCATATATATAATTTTTGGCCTCATGATGGAGAGAGTATTGCCCAAGCATGGGAGAGATTGAAGACTTTAATGCTCAAATGCCCCAATCATGAGCTTCCAGGTAATATCATCATTGATAATTTCTATGCAAGACTTTCTTTTCAGGATAAGACCTTGCTGGATACTACTTGTTCTGGATCATTCACGAGCAATAAAGAAGAGTTTAAAAGGGACCTTCTTGATCGGATTAAGGAGAACGCTGAAGATTGGGAGAACGACAAAGGTAAAGAGTCAGGTATAAACTATGATTATGAATGCATTGAAACTTTTATGAATACTGATAAATTTCGAAATATGAGTGCTACTTATGGTCTTGACTCTCAAGTTGCTGCAAATCTTTATAAAGCCTTTGCTTCTCATTTAGAATTGCCTAAAAAGAATTTTGATAAGTATCATGAACCTTTTAAAGACGCTTGCATGAAGAATGAAATTGTTGTTAATAATTGCAATAAGCGTGCTCAAACTCCTAAGAATGCTATTTCCTATAAGCATGTTAATTTTTGTGGAATACATAGACCTTGTGGAATTAATCAAATAGAAGATGAATATTGTATCCATCACAGAAATGAAAAAACTAGAAAGTGGTCTAGAGCTCTAGATGATCTTGGAGAAAAAGTGTGTGCCCTATATCCTTTTATTTGTGAACTTTGCCATAGAGTTGGTCATTTTAATTTTCAATGTTCCTCCAATGATAATTCAAACCCCATGAGTGCTGCAAATTTGTATTGTGATGATGAAATTATTCCTAATCAGCATGATGAACTTACCTTATTTTTAAAGTGTGAAGAGTTGTCAAGAAAAATTTCTTTGTTAAATATTAACGATCTTGATATTGATGATGTCCTGCATGGTTGTCTTTCTTATTGCATTGATAATAGCCATACAAATACTTACATACAAAATATTTTAGAAGATGACACCTTGCCGAAATATGATAGGACCGCTGTGTGTTTTCAACTAATTAATGAGAAGGAGGGATCCTCCCAAGTTTCTTCTATTGTTTCTAAAAGTAAATCAGGTTATGCGGACAAGCCACCCTTCAAGCCTCTTCCTCCTAAAGGGAATGAGGAGAAGGAAGAGAAGAAGAAGAAGAAGAAGAAGAAGAAGAAGAAGAAGAAGAAGAAGGAGAATAAAAAGAAAGAGGTAACGGCGTATCCCCGCGTGAATGAGATAACGCTAGGTAACCGTAAGTATGTTGCTCCTAATGATTATTGTGATAATGAATCTGAATACGATGATCTTCCTATGCCCTTTACATACATTAGCGATCATGATTTGAATGAGCACACTACCTTTGATATTGGAAATCTCTTTGGTACTGATTATGAAAGTAATGATGATAGCATTATTCATGTCCCCTTAAACGATGATATTGAAAGCCCTAAGCTTGGGGATGCTGTGCTTGAAGATCCTATATTTGAGACTTCTACTTTTAGTGAAAATGATGATATTACATATTCTGGTTTAGATAATTGCTATAGAGATGTATATGACACATGTTACAATTATCCTTATGAAACTTGTCATAGTTATGATGGGCTTGCCAAAAACAATTCTTTTAATATGCAACTTGTTTACCATGTTCAAATTCTTGATAATAATCTTGCTCCAATTACTATTAATGAGAATAACTCTTCTTATGCCAAAATTAATGATACTTCTATGCATATGAACCATGATAAGAATGTTTTAAGTGACGGGTATATTGTGGATTTCATCAATGATGCTACTGAAAGTTATTATGAGAGAGGGAAATATGGTTATATGCATCTTAATAATATTAAGTTTCCCCTCTTTATGTTGAGAATCTTTAAGTTACTCGTGTTTTATCCTCTTATGCTTGTCACTTTGCTCTTCATGAATTCATTTGTGTATAATATTCTTTTGCATAGGAAGCATGTTAGGCTCAAATGTGTTTTGAATTGCCTCTTGAAGCTCTCTTTTGCTTCAAATACTATTTCTTGCGAGTGCATCATTAAAACTGCTAAGCCCATCTTAATGGCTATAAAGAAAGAACTTCTTGGGAGATAACCCATGTGTTATTTTGCTACAGCAATTTTTGTTTTGTTGAGTCTTGGAAGTTGCTTACTACTGTAGCAACCTCTCCTTATCATGTTTTGGTGCCAAGTAAAGTTTCTATGTTAAAGTTGATGTTATATTTGGGATCGCTGCGCAGAAACAGCATTGCTGTCTGTCACGAATCAGGGCACAGTTCTCTGTAGAAAATTCGAAAAAATCTGCCAATTTATGAGCGTGATCCTCAGATATGTACGCAACTTTCATTAGTTTTGAGTTTTTCCATTTGAGCAAGTCTGGTGCCATCTTAAAATTCGTCTTTACGGACTGTTCTGTTTTTGACAGATTCTGCCTTTTATTTCGCATTGCCTCTTTTGCTATGTTGGATGAATTTCTTTGATTCATTAATGTCCAGTAGCTTTATGCAATGTCCAGAAGTGAAAAGGATGTTTGTGTCACCTCTGAACATGTGAATTTTTGATTATGCACTAACCCTCTAATGAGTTTGCTTAAAGTTTGGTGTGAAGGAAGTTTTCAAGGGTCAATAGAAGAGGGTGATATAATGTGATCGAGAAGAGTGAAAGGTCTAAGCTTGGGGATGCCCCGGTGGTTCATCCCTGCATATTTCAAGAAGACTCAAGCATCTAAGCTTGGGGATGCCCAAGGCATCCCCTTCTTCATCGACAACTTATCAGGTTTCTTCTAGTGAAACTATATTTTTATTCAGTCACATCGTATGTACTTTACTTGGAGCGTCTGTGTGCTTTTATTTTATTTTTGTTTTGTTATCTTAGTTCTCTGAATAAGTTCATCATTGTGTGGGAGAGAGACACGCTCCGCTGGTTCGTATGAACACATGTGTTCTTAGCTCATAATATTCATGGCGAAGTTTCCTCTTCGTTAAATTGTTATATGGTTGGAATTGGAAAATGCTACATGTAGTAATTGGTGTAATGTCTTGAATAATGTGATACTTGGCAATTGTTGTGCTCATATAGATCTTGTTTAAGATCTTGCATCATGTACCTAGTACCCATTAATGAATAATTACATAGAGCTTGTTAAAATTTGGTTTGCATGATTGGTCTCTCTAAGTCTAGATATTTTCTGGTTGAGGTGTTTGAACAACAAGGAGACGATGTAAAGTCTTATAATGCTTACAATATGTTTATATGTGAGTCTTGCTGCACCATTTCATACTTGAGTTTGCTTCAAATAACCTTGCTAGCCTAAACCTTGTATCGAGAGGGAATACTTCTCATGCATCCAAATACTTGAGCCAATATTCATGCCATTTGTGTCCACCATACCTACCTACTACATGGTATTTCTCCGCCATTCCAAAGTAAATTGCTTGAGTGCTACCTTTAAACCATTCAAAATTTATCACCTCTTATTTGTGTCAATGTTTTATAGCTCATGAGGAAGTATGTGGTGTTTATCTTTCAATCTTGTTGGGCAACTTTCACCAATGGACTAGTGGCTTCATCCGCTTATCCAATAATTTTGCAAAAAGAGCTGGCAATGGGATTCCCAGTCCCAAATTAATTAACAAAAATAGACACTCCTCCATGGTATGTGATTGTTGGACGGCACCCGAAGGATTCGGTTAGCCATGGTTTGAGAAAGCAAAGGTGGGGAGGAGTGTCGTCATAATAAAACTAAAATAAAAGGGCACTCCTTCATGGTATGAGATTGTTGGCAGGCACCCGAGGATTCGGTTAGCCATGGTTTGTGAAGGAAAGGTTGGAAGGAGTGCCACCCAAAAATAAATAAAATGGGAGCCGCTCTTTGAAGGTTTGTCTGGCAAGGGGGTTAGAGTACCCGCTACCATTCGTTGACAACAACAAACACCTCTCAAAACTTTACTTTTATGCTCTCTATATGTTTTCAAAATCAAAGCTCTAGCACAAATATAGCAATCGATGCTTTCTTCTTTGAAGGACCATTCTTTTACTTTATTGTTGAGTCAGTTTACCTATTCTTTCTATCTTAGAAGCAAACACTTGTGTGAACTGTGTGCATTGATTCTTACATGTTTACCTATTGCACTTGTTATATTACTTTGTGTTGACAATTATCCATGAGATATACATGTTAAAGTTGAAAGCAACCGCTGAAACTTATATCTTCCTTTGTGTTGTTTCAAAGCTTTCTACTAAGAGTTTATTGCTTATGAGTTAACTCTTATGCAAGACTCATTGATGCTTGTCTTGAAAGTATTATTTATGAAAAGTCTTTGTTATATGATTCATTTGTTTACTCATTATCTTCATCATTGCTTCAAATCTCTGCATTCATCTCATGTGCTTTACAATAGTATGATCAAGGTTATGATGGCATGTCACTTAAGAAATTATCATTGTTTTACCTGACGAGCAGAACTAAGCTTGGGATGCTTGATACGTCTCAAACGTATCTATAATTTCTTATGTTCCATGCCACTTTATTGATGATATCTACATGTTTTATACACATTATATGTCATTATTATGCGTTTCCGGAACTAACCTATTGACGAGATGCCGAAAGGCCGTTTCTTTTTTCTGCTGTTTTGGTTTCAGAAATCCTAGTAACGAAATATTCTCGGAATCGGACGAAATCACCGCCAAAGTTCCTATTTTTCCCGGAAGCTTCCGGAGCACGGAGGGGGAGAGGGGGCCGGGGCCCACACCACACCCGGCGCGGGGGGGGGCGCCCCCTAGGGTGTGGGCACCCCGTGGCCCCTCCGACTCCCTCTCTTCGCCTATTTAGGCCTCTCTGACCTAAAAACCCCGACGAGACCACGATACGGAGAAAAACCTTCCGAGCCGCCGCCATCGCGAAATCAAGATTCGGGGACAGAACTCTGTTCGGCACGCCGCCGGGACGGGGAATTGCCCCGGAAGCCGTCTCCACCGCCATCTTCACCGCCATGTTCCCATGATGAGGAGGAGTAGTTCTCCCCCGAGGGCTCTCCGTAGCTATGTGGTTAATCTCTCTCTATGTACTTCAATACAATGATCTCATGAGCTGCTTTACATGATTGAGACCCATATGATGAGCTTTGTATCGCTACTAGTTATGTGTTACTCATGTGATGTTATTAAAGTAGTCTATTCCTCCTGCATGTGTGCACCGTGTGGTTCTTGTCGTAGGCTATGATCATGATCTCTTGTAGATCGTGGAGTTAATTGTCATTATGATAGTATTGATGTGATCTATTCCTCCTTCATAGTGTAATGTGGACAGTGCGTGCGCTATGTTAGTTCTTGGTTTATTTTGCAATGATCTATTATGCTCTAAGGTTACTTAAACATGAATATCGAATGTTGTGGAGCTTGTTAACTCCGGCATTGAGGGTTCGTGTAATCCTACGCAACGAATGATGTTCATTATCAAACAAGAGTGTATGTAGCACATATGAGAAAGAGTTATTTATTATGCGATCAATGTTGAGAGTGTCCACTAGTGAAAGTATGATCCCTAGGCCTTGTTCCTAAATACTGAATCGCTGCTTTTTACTGTTCTACTGCATGTTTACTTCCCGCAATATTACTACCATCAACTGCACGCCAGCAAGCACTTTTCTGGCGCCGTACTACTGCTCATACTTATTCATACCACCTGTATTTCACTATCTCTTCGCCGAACTAGTGCACCTATTAGGTGTGTTGGGGACACAAGAGACTTCTTGCTTTGTGGTTGCAGGGTTGCATGAGAGGGATATCTTTGACCTCTTCCTCCCTGAGTTCGATAAACCTTGGGTAATCCACTTAAGGGAAACTTGCTGCTGTTCTACAAACCTCTGCTCTTGGAGGCCCAACACTGTCTACAAGAATAGAAGCACCCGTAGACATCACTATCTCCCAAAGTTCCTGATTGTCGCGAGCTCGCTCGACGCTTGACGCGGATGCTGCCTCTTTTCTTCTATTCAAGGATGTTGTCTCTTTTCCAACTCCCTACTCACACGAGCAAGTTTATATTGATAGGCTTGTAACTCCTCGGTGGCGGTGGTGGTCATTGGTTCTGACCCATCCATGGCTCTTGCGGCCCTATCCCACGCTGCTTGCGGAAGTTGGACTCTTTCGCGAGGTGAGGTCCCGACATATTTGGTGCCTAAACCTCTTCTGAGATCAGCGGGATCGACGTATGGGTTTCCCAAATCATCGAAAGCCTCTGACGTCTCTGGTTCTGCCCGGCTTGCCTCTTCAATTGCATACACTTGATGATATTTTGAGTATTGATTTTTGTCGGGATTGGTGACACCATCATAAAGATTGGCGAAGACCTTTCCTATGGCAGCAGATTTGTCGATGAAGTTGAAGCTGTTGCTGCTGTCAGAGTCGTTGCTTATAACGGAGTCCGCAGACAACTCGAAAGATGTGTTGCTGACGATCTTGGCGAGCTTTCCGCTTGCCTTGGTGTCGATGAAGCGTGTCGACGAAAACTCTTCGTTACTCGACGAGAAATCAGAATCGTTCGTCGAAAATTCCGGCAAGATCGGAACTTTGAGACGGTAGGATCCTTCCTTATTGACGCCAAATCGGAATTCTCCGAACATGATTACGATGGGCTCCTCCAGATAGGCACATGCATCCATACGGGAGGGCGGGTGAGGAATAAAATCGACTAGATCAGTTTTTCTGTTTACCTCGATCCATCGCGTTGCTAGCCACCGACGAAGTCGACGATTCTGGACGTGCCATCGAGATCAGCTCCTTGCAACCTCTAGATCCCACAGACGGCGCCAATTGACAAGGGATTAACTTGTCAATGCCTACAGATTGTAGACTAGGGTTTTGCTAGATGTAGAGGGCAAGTAGATCTCGAAGGTTTCAGCCGAAAAGTACTCGACGATGTAAAAACTAGGGTTTGAGAGACAATGATTCGATTCTTTCTTTGTCCCTCGACTCCCCCTTATATAGGAGGCGGAGCCGAGGGTTTCGTATCATACAAGTTACAGAGTCCGGGTAGGTTTCTAACTCCTCCCGCAAGATTACAAATAATGCTTTCTATTACAACTCTAGTTCTTCCTTAACAATGTCTTGGGCTTCCGAATCTTCTTATTCTTCGGGTAGTGGGCCTTTAGTAAACCCCGGGTACCATCATCGGCAGGCCCATTGGGTATGCCTATGTCACTTGGGGACAAGCGAAGTCTAAGCTTGGGGGGAGTTGATACGTCCAATTTGCATCACTATTTTATATCATAATTTGTTGTTATTCATTGATATATTTCATATTTGGAGATGATACTTATGTTATTTCATCTATTTTGCATGTTTCATGATTATTTGGGGATCGCACACCGGAGCCAGGATTCTGCTGGAAAAAGCACCGTTAGAATGCAATATTTCGGAAGATCAACAGTTGAAGGAAATTATACGAAAATTCCTATTTTTCCGGATGACGAAGGGCGGAAGGGGAGGCGAGGAGGGCCATGGGCCCCCCTCACGAGGCGCGGGCCTGCCTGGCCGCGCCGTCTGTGAGGAGGGGGCCCACGCCCCTCTCGCCTCCTTTTCTTCGCGTATGCCTTCGTCCCGAAAACCTAAGCCGGAGGTACGTCGAACAGGCCACAACCGCCTCTGCGGGCGGAGAACACCGGAGAGAAAGAGCTCTCCGGCGGGCAGGAATCCGCCGGGGAAATTCCCTCCCCGAGGGGGAAATCGACGCCATCGTCACCGTCATCGAGTGGACATCATCTCCATCACCATCACCATCATCTTCATCATCATCACCGCCGTCTCCACCGCTGCACCTCGTCACCGCTGTAGCAATTTGGGTTTGATCTTGATTGTTTGATAGGGGAAACTCTCCCGGTGTTGATTTCTACTTGTTATTGATGCTATTGAGTGAAACCGTTGAACCAAGGTTTATGTTCAGATTGTTATTCATTATCATATCACCTCTGATCATGTTCCATATGATGTCTCGTGAGTAGTTCGTTTAGTTCTTGAGGACATGGGTGAAGTCTAAATGTTAGTAGTGAAGTATGGTTGAGTAATATTCAATGTTATGATATTTAAGTTGTGGTGTTATTCTTCTAGTGGTGTCGTGTGAACGTCGACTACACGACACTTCACCTTTATGGGCCTAGGGGAATGCATCTTGTACTCGTTTGCCAATTGCGGGGTTGCCGGAGTGACAGAAACCTAGCCCCCGTTGGTATATCGATGCAGGAGGGATCGCGGGATCTCGAGTTTAAAGTTGTGGTTAGATTTATCTTAATTACTTTCTTGTAGTTGCGGATGCTTGCAAGGGGTATAATCACAAGTATGTATTAGTCCTAGGAAGGATGGTACATTAGCATAGGTTCACCCACACAACACTTATCAAAACAATGAAGATTAATTAGCCGTATGTAGCGAAAGCACTAGACTAAAATCCCGTGTGTCCTCGAGAACGTTTGGTCATTATAAGTAAACAAACCAGCTTGTCCTTTGTGCTAAAAGGGATTGGGCCACTCGCTGCAATTATTACTCTCGCACTTTACTTAATCGTACTTTATTCATCTGTTACATCAAAACCCCTGAATACTTATCTATGAGCATTTACAGTGAATCCTTCACCGAAACTGCTTGTCAACACCTTCTGCTCCTCGTTGGGATCGACATTCTTACTTATCGAAGATACTGCGATACACCCCCTATACTTGTGGGTCATCACACTTCATCCGGACATTGCATCGAGTGTGGCCATCATACCACCTTCATGCTACATGTCTAGATGGATAGCACGCATGGATATAGGGGGAGTGCGGTTTAAACTTATTGAGCTATCCCTCCCCCCATAATGCATAAAGAAATCCAAAACATATGCTATTCGTCAACTAAGTGACTAATGAGCTTCATGTTGAGTTGTAGCCGTGAGTCCTAGATACATCTACGCGACCTCACACTACTAAACTCTTACACGGTGGCTTCGTCCACCAATCTCCTCTTTAAGGAGCTTTTTCTTTTTCTTTTTGGTTTCTTCATTTGCCTTCGATTTTCTTTTCTTCATTTTCTTCATGGGAGATTCACCTAAGCTTGGCTTTTCATTTTGGTTCTCGCAAGCTTGGTTGAGTAGTACCTAAACAGTTCCATCATCTAATCCTAAGCCATGATCTATCCCTCAAGCCAACTCAGTCTAAAAGCACAAGTCTACACCAAAATCTGAGTATCTTTGAGTTTGGAGGCCGGTACTACCGGATCTCAGGCCGGTACTACCGCTCTGGGCGCTGTACTTTTGTCCCCAGAGCGGTACTACCGCCCGAGGTACCGGGTAAGTACCGGTAAGTGGCTACCGCTTTTACGAGCGGTACTACCGCTTGCGCTTTTGACTAGAGGTACCGGTTGGGTTGGGATTCGTCCCAAACCACCACAAATCCCCTTCCTCCTCAAGTCAACAGCGTCCCCAAGCTCAAGAACTCGAGGAGATCGGCCCCGATCTCCTTCTCCAGCCGCCGCCGGCCAAATCTCCTCCGTGGAGAAGCTTCCCCACCTCCTTCTCCGCCATGTCCTCCGGTATGAACCCTAATCTCTCTCTCTAGGGTGTGTTGAACTCCCTAGATGCATAGGCTAGGGTTTGATGGAGATTCATGGTGGAAAAGCTCTCTTGGAAGCTCTACATGTGCGGGGATACTAGCTAGCAACAACGTGTGAGACTATGAACTACTTTGCCATGTCCTCAATCTCGATTTCGATGTGCTGAGCTTGAGCGGTAGTACCGCTCATTGACGAGCGGTACTACCGGTTCAAGCGGTACTACCGGTTCAAGCGGTACTACCGGTTCAAGCGGTACTACCGGTTCGAAATTGCGGTACTACCGCTTTGACTAGTTTCACCAATGTTGCTTGTTAGTGTCCTCTTTGATCCTTAATTTCTCGGCTTGTGCACTTATCCTCTATTCCCTCCCAAACCTTTGCTATTCACAGGAGCACCTAGGACCCGTGGTGGCAAGGTTAAGCCATCCTCTCGTCGTCAACGAGATGAAGAAGAGCAAGAGGAGATTGTACCGGCAAGAACCACCAAGCGTCAGAGAGAGGCAGCAGCTAGGACCGCCCAAGGTCCTCAGAAGTCTATGAAAGATCTCAAGAAAGCCCAATTCTTGCAAGTCCGAGGGGCCAATCCCTACCTTGTGCCAAAGAACTCTCGTCTCTGCCCCAACACCTTCTTCTACCATGCCGATCAAGAGAGGATTTACAATGATGTCTATGGGTCAAAGGAATTCCGGTGTTGCCCTCAATTCTCCATCAACATGGACAAGCTCCAAGCCAAGCCCGAGTACTTTGGGGAAGCACTCTATGCCACTGTCGTGTTCCTTGAGGATGAAGGTGGTTTCCGCTCTTTGAAGTGGATGACTAGGGAGCATGTGATGGAAGCCACATGGGAAGAGTTTGCTAGAGGCATTGGATATGAACTTCCCGAGTTTGAAAACAACTTCTTCAAGATCCATCTCCAGGCCAAGCCTATGGCCAAAGAGAAGATGGCCAACCTCTACATTCCCGGGAGGATGTTATGTGGAAGTGCTTACAACCTCCTTCCCGTCTACGACATCATGAACCGCATCTATCGCAGCACCCTCAACCCCAAAGACACCAACCATGATGAGGTGCATGGCTTTCTTGTAAACCTCCTCGTGCGCACCGATGAGATGAAAGGTAGAGGGAAACAATTGGATATCATGGACTTCATTTGGCATGAGATGCGTGATTGTGCCTTCCTCCGCAAGCTCCCTCAATATGCGCCCTTCATCATGAGGCTCATTTGCCTAAAGTGGGATCGAGCTGGTCGTGGAGATCTTCTTGAGCAATGCCGCCCCAACATCACTATCCATAAGGAGAAGAGCCCCATTGTCAAGAAACATGATCCTCCAAGGTTTGGGAAGGGAGCTCCCAAGGACAAGGACGAAGACGAAGCCGATAGTGATGACTCCGACTATGTGCCCAACTCCGTCAAGACCAAGGGCCTCTTCGCCAAGCTCACCGCTCGCCTCAAGAAGTCTTTTTGCTTCAAGAGGGATCTTGAAGATAGAATGTATCAAGCTCATCACGACAACAAGAAGATCCGCCAACGCCAAAAAGCAATGATGAGGCACATGCAGCTTCCTGTCTCCGAGGGCTCCGAGGACAACATCACACCTCCCGGTGAGTGGAAGTCGAAACTCGTTTGGTCAAGTTCCGAGGACTCCATCCCCGAGCCACCTCATGGCAAAGGCCATGTCCAAGAGGAAGACAATGATGATGAAGGCGAAGATGAAGAGGAGGAGGACATTGAGGATGAGGGCGGCGAGGATGAAGATGAGGACGATGATGATGATGAAGAGGATGACGACTGATCCACCATGGGGCGTTAGTATGCTCCTTCTCCCTTTTTGGTGTCTCGATGCCAAAGGGGGAGAAGTTGATCTATTAGGGACGGGAATTTACATGGGGATGCCAAGGGCTTGGTGCTTCGTTTTGGTTCTTTCGGCCTTGGCATCAAATCTTTCCCTAGTTATTTGGAACTTTGTGTGCTTGCTACTCTATTTGTGGATCTCCCGATCCCCCCGTTTGTATTAAGACTTAATCGTTCGTAGCTTAATGGTCTTCACTATTTATCCTTGATTGGCTACATCAATTCTATGGAGGCTTTTATTATTATGAGTTTGGGTTTTCTCTCAAGGCAAAGGTATGAAAAGTTTCACCCAAACTCTCCTATATGCACTTATACTTGCCTCCATAGTGTGCTTGTGCTATATGATCTTGTCATATGTTCTTCTTAGCACTTATGCTTGGTTTGTAGAATCTAGGGGGAGTTTCTCTCTAGGATGTGTGCATTTGTATACAAATGCATATTCTAAATATGCACACATCTAGGGGGAGCTTCGTCTACTCTTGCAAATCATATACCTTATCATAATATCCTATGAATTATTGCAAATTCGTGTGTTGTCATCAAACACCAAAAAGGGGGAGATTGTAAGAGCAAGATCTATGACTCTTGTTTTGTGTGTTTGATAACAACATTCGAACAATTCTAACCGTGCACAAAGATTATCTTTGATGGATTTGTAGGTGTACGGTGCCCTCGCTGAACACACTATGATCGGAAGACTGAAGCGTAGATCTTAGGTTTTCTGGTTTTGTGTGTGTGTCGTGAGGTAACATGGTAGGAGAGGAAAAGGGAAAAAGCTGTTTTAGCCATAGCGGTACTACCGGTACCAGCGGTAGTACCGCTACCCTACTGGTACCGCCCGAGATACCGCTCTGAGGATTACATATGGAGATGTCCCACAGAACCCGTTACGGTACCTTTACGGTACCATGAGCGGTAGTACCGCCCACGGTACCGCTCAAGTACCGTAACGCGTTACGGTCGTACCGCTGTGGTACTGCTTCGGTACCGCTTCGAGTCCAGTAAGCTCTGGACCCTGTTGCGGTACCTCGAGTGGTACCGCAAGCGGTAGTACCGCAATGTGTCCACGTGGACAAGTTCGTGGGGATTCGAACTCAGAGCGGTAGTACCGCTTCGGAAGCGGTAGTACCGCTTAGGCAAAAACAGCACATAACGGTTGGATTTTGGAGGGACCTATATAAAGGCCCCTTCTTCCCCAGCTCGTTTTTAGCTCTTCTCTCCCTCTCCTCCATTGTTGCTGAGCTCAAACTTAGTGGATCTCTCTCCCTACCCAATCAATCTTGCCCATACTTTGAGGAGTGGTGGAGGAGACCCCGATCTATCGTTCTACCGAGAGAAATTTCACCAATTCGTGGTAGTCCTTAGTGGATCTTGGTGGTAGAGTTCCTATTGTGGAATCTTGGAAGAAGTGCATCCATGGAGGCTAGCTTGGTGTTGTACTAGCTCCATGGGTTGTTGGGAGCCTCCTTGTGGTGTGGAGCTCGCCCCAACCTTGTGAAGGAATCACCGCCTCGACCGGTGCCTTAGTGGAGAAGGGGGAGCACCTTTGTGGAGCTCTCTCGAGGAAGAAGGTGAGGCCTTCCTTCGTGGTGTGGCCATCTAGTCTCTTGTGTGAGGCTAGCACCTCCTCAACGCAGACGTACTCCCTTTTGTGGGAGGAACTGCGGGAAACAAACCTCGCCTCGTCTCCGCGCCCTCCGGTTGTCCCGCTCCTTACTCTTACTATCTTGTGATTATTCCTTTGCTTGTTGTGCTTGTCTAGGATCACTGTAGGAACACCACCATCGCTAAAGCTATCATATTTATCTTCCGTTGCACTAAAAATTGAAAAAGGCTAAAACTTGACGTAGCTCCCATTCACCCCCCCCTCGTTCGCTACGATCCATTCACACTTGGTTGAAACATATGTTATGCAATGATAATCCATGTAAATCCAAGCTAATTAGGACAAGGTGCGAGCACTATTGGTATTCTATGCATGAGGCTTGCAACTTATAGGATGTCTTATGCATAACACATATGAATTATTACTACCGTTGACAAAATTGTTTCTATGTTTTCAAAATAAAAGCTCTAGCACAAAAATAGTAATCCATGCTTCCCTCTACGAAGGGCCATTCTTTTACTTTATGTTGAGTCAGTTTACCTACTTCTTTCTATCTTAGAAGCAAACACTTGTGTCAACTGTGTGCATTGATTCCTACATACTTGCTTATTTGCATTCATCATATTACTTTGTGTTGACAATTATCCATGAGATATACATGTTGAAGTTGAAAGCAACCGCTGAAACTTATATCTTCCTTTGTGTTGCTTCAAAATTTTCTACTAAGAATTTATTGCTTTGTGAGTTAACTCCTATGCAAGTCTTATTGATGCTTGTCTTGAAAGTACTATTCATGAAAAGTCTTTGTTATATGATTCAGTTGTTTAATCATTGTCTTTACCATTGCTTCGAATCACTTCATTCACTTCATATGCTTTACAATAGTATTGATCAAGATTATGATAGCATGTCACTTCAGAAATTATCCTTGTTATCGTTTACCTACTCGAGGGCGAGTAGGAACTAAGATGGGGATGCTTGATACGTCTCAAACGTATCTATAATTTCTTATGTTCCATGCTAGTTTTATGACAATACCTACATGTTTTGCTCACACTTTATAATGATTTCATGCATTTTCCGGAACTAACCTATTAACAAGATGCCGAGTTCCTGTTTCTGCTGTTTTTGGTTCTAGAAAGGTTGTTCGGGCAATATTCTCGGAATTCGACGAAACGAAAGCCAAACATCTTATTTCACCAAGATGGACCAACACCGAAGGGAGACGGAGAGGAGGCCCAGGGCCCCAGACCACAGGGCCGCGGGTGCCCCCCGGCGTCGGCCTATGGGAGGGCGCCCAGTGCCCCTCCGACGCCGCCTCTTCGCCTATAAAGTCCCTCGCGACCTAAAAACCCGACACGGATTGACGAAACTCCAGAAAGACTCCGGGCGCCGCCATCGCGAAACTCCATTTCGGGGACGAAGTCTCTGTTCGGCACGCCGATGGGGAATTGCCCCCGGAAGCCATCTCCATCAACACCACCGCCATCTTCATCGCGCTGTCTCCCATGATGAGGAGGGAGTAGTTCTCCCCGCTGAGGGCTCTACCGGTAGCTATGTGGTTAATCTCTCTCTCATGTACCTCAATACAATGATCTCATGAGCTGCCTTACATGATTGAGATCCATATGATGAGCTTTGTATCACTATTAATCTATGTGCTACTCTAGTGATGTTATTAAAGTAGTCTATTCCTCCTTCATGATGTAAAGGTGACGGTGTGTGCATCATGTAGTACTTGGCGTAGGTTATGATTGTAATCTCTTGTAGATTATGGAGTTAACTATTACTATGATAGTATTGATGTGATCTATTCCCCCTTTCATAGCTATTGGTGACAGTGTGTATGCTATGTTAGTACTCGGTCTAAATTGCAATGGTCTATTATGCTCTAGAGGTTACTTAAATATGAACTCCGAATGTTGTGGAGCTTGTTAACTCCGGCTTGAGGGAGCTCTTGTAGCCCTACACAATGAATGGTGTTTGTTATCAAACAAGAGAGTGTATGTAGCACAAGTGAGGAGAAGTTATTTATTTGTTATGTGATCAATGTTGAGAGTGTCCACTAGTGAAAGTATGATCCCTAGGCCTTGTTTCCAAATACTGTAAACATCGCTTGTTTACTGTTTTACTGCATCTTTACTTCCTGCAATATTACCACCATCTATACCACCTGTGTTTTACTATCTCTTCGTCGAACTAGTGCACCTATACATCTGACAAGTGTATTAGGTGTGTTGCGGACACAAGAGACTTCTTGTATCTTAATTGCAGGGTTGCTTGAGAGGAATATATTTGACCTCTATCTCCCTGAGTTCGATAAAACTTGGGTGATTCACTTAAGGGAAACTTGCTGCTGTTCTACAAACCTCTGCTCTTGGAGGCCCAACACTGTCTACAGGAATAGAAGCGTGCGTAGACATCATTCATCATCACTAGAACTTTCAACTTCATCGGAAGAATATTCTTCTTTAGTCACTAGCACAATCCTTGAGGGCCTCTTGCCCTTCTTGCTCTTGTTGTAGAATTTCTTGTTGGGGGCCTTTGACTCTTTGCCCTTTGAATCTTTGCTCTTGTCCTTGGGAATGAGCCTTCCACCATTAGTTTCCCTATGCTCATAGGGGCATTGAGCGATGAAATGGCGCTTGTCACCACAATTGTAGCATGATCTTGATCTTGGGCCCAAGCTAGTGGACCCACTTGAATTGTTTCTCTTGATGTTGTCTTCCTTGGCCTTGGATGGATCAACCCAAAAAGATTTTGCATGGAAGGCCATGTGATCATTGTAGTGGAGTTCCAAGTCTTCCGGATAGGACATACTCCAAGATGTCCTATATGGTTCTTGAGGGTTCACTTCTTCTACGGATTGACCGTCAAGGCAAGATTTTTCCCTCTTGACATTCCAATGGCACGATTTCGAGAATCATGAGAGTTTTGCTCGAGCACCTTGAGAGCTTGCATCTCGTGCACGGCTTGTTGAGAAGTGAGAGAGGAAAAGCATTCTCTCCCAACAAGAGTCTTGACATCAATGGTTTCAAACGGCATCATGCAATCGATGTACTTATCTTTGATCCAAGAGTCATTGATGTGGGTGGCACCCACATTCCGGAAAGCATCGGCAACGGTGATAAGTCTTCCATACATGACTTCATGATGTTCATCCGGTAGCCTCATGAATCCTTCGGCTTGATTCCGAAGAGAATTGTACTTGTTCCTTCTCATGCTATCACTTCCAATGCAACTAGCGGCCAAACCATCCCAAGCTTCCTTGGCGGTGGTGAAGTTCCGAACACGAGACAATTCCTTTGTCCCCACACTAGTTTGAATCATGTGCAAGGCAATGTCATTGAGTTGATTATCAACCATTTCTCTTCTAGTCAACTTGTCGGGGTTGTAGGGCTTGAAGCCTTCCAAGATGATTCTCCAAAGTTCATTGGAGGCATTGCGAACATGAGAACGAAACTCAAATTTCCATGTATCGAAATCTTTAACATTAAACTTAGGTGGGTCGCCCTGAATGTTTATATGAGGATGGGGAACCGGGATATCGGGAGATAGGAAAGGCGGAGCCACTTGATTGTAGCTAACACCTCCACTAGTTCCCCTAGGAGAAGTAACGAGAGGTTTAATAGTGTTTAAGTTATCACCATTCAAGGGATTGATAGAGGAGGGTGATGCCGAAGCATCTCCCTCTCCTAACGCACCCTTGTCCTTTTCCTCTTCGGTGGGGATGATGGGGGGAGCCGCGGGAAAGCGGTCGTTAAACATTTTCATCAAGGTTTCCATTTGGGTTTGCATGGCGGATCTCAAGGATGTTTCCACCAACTTGAGATCATCCATGGAGACCGGCTTTGCGGCCCCCTCCGAGTGTTCTTCATCCGGCATACTCTTAGGCGGTTAAGCCCGAAATAAGAGCCGAGGCTCTGATACCAATTGAAAGGATCGTATGCCGCACCTAGAGGGGGGGTGAATAGGTGCTAACCAATTTTATTTCTTTTTCAATTTAGGCTTGACACAAAGGTAAATTCTCTAGATATGCAACTATGTGAATTTACCTATATGACAAGGTCAACGACTAAGCAAGATATGGCTACGCAATATATAGAGGATATAAAGGATAGAGGTAACCGAGAGTGGAGCACACGGAGACACGGAGTTGATTCCCGTAGTTCCCTTCCTTTGCAACAAGGTACGTCTACGTTCGGAGGAGTGTGGTCGCTACGAAAGCCAGACCAACAGCCACGAAGGCTTCACTCAGGTCTCCTGTGAGCAACGCCACAAAGGCCTAGCCCACTTCCACTAAGGGATTTCCTCGAGGCGGCCTTTACAAGGTTCTTGGGGCACACATCCACAACCAAATTGGAGGCTCCCAAATCTGTAACAACACAACAATCAACAACAATACATCAACAACAAACAACTAGGGATCCAAAGAGGAACACTAGCAAGAGAGCCCTCAAGCATATGAGGGTGAAATGTAAATCGCTTCGGTGAGGATGTAGATCGGTGTCTTCTCCTTCGAATCTCCAAAGATCAAGAGCTTTGGTTGGGTGAGGGAGAAGATCTTGCAAATCTTGTGTTCTTGAGGTGGCTCTAATGGTGGTGAGGCTTGACAGAATTTTTCCAATGATTGAGCAAGGAGGAAGGTAGAAGAAGGGGGTATAAATACCCCCTCTCAAAATCCAGCCGTTGGTGACTTTCGTGGGCCGGATAATCCGGCCTAAGTTGGGGCCGGATAATCCGGCCCCCCAAAAAATCTGGCCCTGGAGAAAAACCGGCCAAATGTCCGGCCCCATGCCAGGGAAGTACTGAGCGACATCGCCTCTGGTCCTTAGCCAAATTTTGGGGCCGGATATTTTGCAAATATCCGGCCCGGATTATCCGGCCTGGTGATACTTTTTCAGCTTCCTTTTGACTCGTTTTTCCACACAAGTCACTCATATACATGTATCTATATAATCCCTGCACCACTTCATCAAACATTAGTGTATCACATACATTGACATCAAACATACAAAACATATTGTGAGAGATGTTCTTTCAAACGTGCATAAAGGATATTGGGAATTGTTTTGCATATGTCTATTCGCTAAAACCCCAAGGCAGGGTATACCACCCAACATTGATCGCCAACAGTGGATTTTGGTTTTAGTCGGCACTCTCATTGACCATATGGTCTTCCAAACCGGCGAAGCAGAAGAAGACCCAAATACATTTGTTCTTCTAATCTTACGCCCATGCTGATGATCCCACTCGATATGATAAGATGATTTAACTATGAAGACGCCGCTTTTATTATAGTGCCATGAAACAAAGTCTTCCATCATGCTATTTGATTGTGGGATATTAAGAATCCTTTGCACATCCATTGGCCAAAACAAATCATTGAGCATCTCTTCATCCCAGGTTCTGCTTTCTGTTTCAATAAGCTCAAAGACTTTTGTCACAATGGGGGGATATATAGATTCTTTTAGGTCAAGAAAAAAGACCGACAAGGCGCTAGTGGGCCCCATGGCATGACATGCATGTTTGGCCGTGCCGTGGGCCCACACCAGGCGGATCTTTGATATTATGGTGATCTTCTTTTCCATGAAGTCTGTGTCATTCCAAAAAAAACGTGAAAAAGTCTCACTCTATTTGACGTACGGCCTGAAAGTCTGAATAAAAAAAAACAGTTTTCTATCTTGCCGAGTTAAAGAAGAATAAATCAATGTAAAACCATGGTGGAACCTATGTTATGATGCAAATATGTCGGAACATGAAACAAGAAACTACAAGTTAATGGATACATTCTACATGGATCAGGGGTGGAAGCCAAATTTTCACGATTCAACCAGATAATCATAAGGACATACAATGTATAATTATGTTTTATTTTATATGAAAGTGACTCTTATCTAAGAATGTTCTATAGGACACTCCATCAAAAAATTGTGATATTTATAGTTGCGAGGTTGCATAACAAACATGTATGTGAATGGTGAAGTTGGCTTTATTAGAAAAGGAAAATAGTACAAACAAGGTTTTTTTTGAGACACAGTAGCCACTTTATTTATCTAAACAATTCATGGGGATACAAAGACCATCAGGTGGCCTAAGAAGCCAGAGATGACGTCCCAAATTGCTAACAAGAGCACTTGGCTAGGTTTGGAATTAGAAAATCTACTCTCATGCGAGAAAGAAACAACGGCAAATGTAGCCGCCTTCAATTTAATTTCCCGCAGCACACTGCACCCACCGCTCCTTCCTTGCTCGTTTTGGATATTGAGGAATCAACATTGGTCATGAATCCAGCAGGCGGCGGAATCCATTTCGGCCGGGGTTTGTTCTGGCCTACCTTCGACACCACACCACGTGTGTTGGATAACCTTCAAGAAACTCTCAATGAAGAGGTGAGTCGATAAGGGGCTCTGGAACTCATCATCATGAATAATACGTCAGCGAGCATACCAAATCGCCCACAAGACTCTGGAAGATAGGGATCACCTCTTCTTTGATTGTTCGTTTGCTGTTCAATGTTGGCACCGTTTGCGCATTTATTCGGATATGTCGCAGCCTATCTCTGAAAGATTTCTTTCGGCCCGCTCAAGTTTTCATGGTCCCTGCTTCATGGAAATTGTGGCCTGCGCAACTTAGAACATTTGGAAGCTTAGAAATGATGTGATATTCAGAGACATCCCGACATCGTTTGCTAGATGGAAAATAGGCTTCCAAAATGATGTTCTGTTACATAGGTACAAGGTTAAAGCTAGTAAAGTCCAACCTCTCTTAGATTGGTTGTTGGCACTCTCTCTATAACTTTTAATGTCTAGTTTCCATTTTTACCCACCTTAATGTAAGCTCAAAACCTTGTTGAGGTTCTCCATATAATATAAAATTTACACAGTTGGGAATTCCCCTATGGTAAAGGTGTCAAAAAATAAATCGCCCACAAGGTCACCGCCACCCTCGAAAATTCCATCTGGGGCATTGATTCCATTAGCAAGAAGAGCCAATTTTTTGCTGATGGATCATCCGATCGGCTCACATGCTCTGTTACCTCCTCATTAGTTAAGGCCCAGACACATCGAGAAACTGTACAATCAACCATAGAATGTCTCCAAGAATCTTGCCCTCCACAAATCGAGCAAGCATTTGATATCGCCATATTCCTACGACACCGGATGTCCCCCGTAGGCAGGACTGGTGAGCAAGGCGCCATAGAAAAACTTTCAGCTTCGATGGGACCTGCACCTTCCACAATTTCGACCACAATTTACTTTTATCATCGTGTTGGACCCCGCCGATCTTCCCTCTAACCAATCCTCCCTTCTCTTCTTAGTTTGAACTAGGAGACGGTAAACGGAACGGACTGACAGAATTCCATTCTTTTCATAATGCCATGCCCACGCATCTTCCATTCTTCGTGTACTCAATGGAATAGAGCATATGACTTCAACATCCATTGGGATAAAAAAACTCTGATACAATACAACGTCTGTCTTCTATGTTGCACTAGTGGGATCAATAAAATCTGAGAAGAGTATTGGAGGATCACTTTTAGAACACACAATCGGTCTGAGCATGAAATCACGAAGCAACCAATTTTGATTCCACGCATCGGTTGATTCCCCGTGCCAATCCACCTAATCATACCTTGTTTCATTGTGTCGCGACCTTCCACTAGAGACCTCCACACTTGTGATGGGGAGGATCCAAGTGTTGCTTCCAGGAAATCTGTATGCGGATAGTAAACTACTTTCAGAATCCTCGCGCTCAAAGCCTCCGGATGCTGCAATATACGCCAAGCTTGACGTGCTAGCATAGCTAGGTTAAAGAACTCTATATCTCGGAAACCCATGCCTCCCGCATATTTTGGTGAGCACATTGTCTCCCAGGAGACCCAAGTAGTCTTGCGGCTGCCATGCTTGCTTCCCCACCAAAAGTTTCGGAGGGTAGAATTAATTGACTCACATAAACCTCTCGGTAGTTTAAAACAAAACATAGAGAAGACTAGTATTTCCTGTGCCACCACTTTAATTAGCACTTCCTTTCCACCAGATGCAAGCAAATTTTCCATCCAACCCTGAACACTGTTCCAGATCCTATCCTTGAGGTATTTGAAAGCCCCATTTTTTTTGACTTGCCCACATCCGAGGGCATTCACATGTACTTCTCATTCTCAGTGTTTCATTGAGAACATTTAGAATTCCCTTCACTAGTTGTCTCTTTGCTTCAAGACACCCCTTGCTAAAAAATGCAGAAGATTTGTCCAAATTTACACGATGTCTTGATGCATTGCAATATTTTTCCAGCAATGCCATCACTTCATTTGCACCTTCTTCAGTTTCTTTCACAAACAACCGGCTATCATCAACAAAAAAGGAGGTGGTTTACTGCCGAAGCAGTGGCTACCACCTTGATACCTTCAAGATGTGATGATTGACGACTTCGTTTTAGGAGGCCTGAAAGGCCCTCTACTACAAGTAGAAACAAGGGGAAAATGGATCTCCTTGGCGCAAACCTCGAGATGGTTGAAACTCTTCCAAGGGAGTACCATTGAACATAACTGAAAATGAGACGGAGGAGACCAAACTCATGATCAAATCAACCCAACGTATACATAAACCCATATGAAGCATGATGGCTTGAAGGTAACTCCACTCAACCCGATCATAGTACAAAAAAGTTTGGACACACCAAAAAAGGAAGTATTCTACCGGTATGGGGAAACAACAAGACACCAAGGCGATTGGGGAGGCAGCTCTAAAACCCATCTAGGGTTTCATCCCTCTCGCCGACGATGGTGCCGGTCCGCTCCGCTTCCGGTGGCCTTGGGGCCTTGGAGGTGTGGCGGACCACGGCCTCTCGCTGGCGGGAAGGTTTCAGTTCTTTGTTTAGTTTGTTTTCGGTGTCTTCTTCGGGATGGTGAGGTGGCGGCTACTCCCTGAAGTCAGAATAAGGTCCTTCCCGTCTCATCCTCGCTCCGGTGGTGCATCTAGCGCCGACGGAGGACGCGTGGAGTTGGGTGTCCGGAGAGGATCTCCCGTGATCCGGTCGTCTTTCGTGTTCGATTGTGTAGTTTCAGGCCAGTCTTTTCCGATCGACGGTTGTCATCATTGGCGATGGTTGCTGCTCTGGTGCGCTGGTCCTTTGGGTCCTTAGCACGACGACTTCCCGTATGTCTACTACAACAAGCTCTACTACGACAAGATTTGCCTGGCTCCAGTGATGGAGGGCCTCGGGTCGTGCTAGTGTATGTAGTTGTCGCTAGGTGGTCCAATGACCTATTTGTAATTTTTATTAACTTTAGCCATCTTTGTATTATTGTTGATGATTATTAATAGATCGGTGAAATTTTCGCGAAAAAAAAGTTGGACACACCAAATACAAGGCCTGCACAAGCTCATAGTAGAAACAGTGTTAGATGAACGGGCCGTGGGTTCTGCAGCCCAAGTCCAGCAGGATTCGAAGAGCTTGACCCATGAGATCCCAGGGCTGGGCAACCCCGCCCGCATAAAGCCACTGCCAAAGTACACGCTCCCCATCTCACACTCGCCCACTCCCCCGAAATTTTGAATTCCCCCTCTTCCAGCCCCGCTCCGCCCCAAAATCCCCACCACGCCTCGCCGCCGGACTGCACAGATTCCGAAATCTCCCCGCCAGCCGCCGCCGCCGCCCCGCCCGCCATGTCGTCGCGGGCGGACAAGGAGAAGGCGGTGAACGTCCAGGTGCTCCTCCGCTGCAGGTAACGCCCGCGCGCCCGCCGGCACCGCGCGCCGCCCTCCCCCCCTCCCCAGATCCGCGGCCCTAACCGCTCCCTTCCCTCACCCGCAGGCCGTTCAGCGACGACGAGCTCAGGAGCAACGCGCCGCAGGTGGTCACCTGCAACGACTACCAGCGGGAGGTCGCCGTCACGCAGACCATCGCCTCAAAGCAGATCGACAGGGTCTTCACCTTCGACAAGGTGAGGGTTCGGATGGCCGTGCTTCTTTCCGTAGTATGCTTTTAGAGGTCGCTGCCGGGTGATTAAGTGGCGGCAGCTCGGCTGTATTTGGCCCCCTAGGGTTAGTTGGTTCCGACTAGTGTGCGCATCTGAACGAGCTGCGGCGTCGCGTCGCGTGGTGCTAAAAATAGCTAGGCACTAGCCGCTGTTGCTTGTGGGAGTAGCCGAGAACTTGCACCTCCATCCCACGGTTGCTTGCCCAGTGCAGAGTTCTAAAATTAAACCCCATTTCTATTTCCAGGTTTTCGGGCCAACAGCTAGGCAGAGGGACCTGTACGATCAAGCCATCATCCCGATCGTGAACGAGGTGTTGGAAGGGTTCAACTGCACTATCTTCGCCTACGGCCAGACGGGCACGGGGAAGACTTACACCATGGAAGGAGAGTGCCGGAGAGCCAAGGCAAGCACATCTTTCGTTGCTGTCTCGCACACTGTTTATGTGTCCAGGTTGGGGTTATTCACCTGTTTATCGGTATCTCGTGTTGAAACGCTTGCAGAGTGGACCAGACGGGCAGTTACCTCCAGATGCCGGGGTCATCCCCAGAGCTGTCAAGCAGATATTCGATACGCTAGAGAGGCAGAACACCGAGTACAGCGTCAAGGTCACGTTTTTGGAGCTGTACAACGAGGAGATCACGGATCTTCTCGCGCCAGAGGAGATATCCAAGGTTGCTCTGGAAGAGCGGCAGAAGAAAGCGTTGCCTCTCATGGAGGACGGGAAAGGTGGGGTGCTTGTGAGAGGCTTGGAGGAAGAGATAGTCACCAACTGTAATGAGATATTCTCTCTTCTGGAAAGAGGTTCTGCGAAGCGTCGCACGGCGGAGACTCTTTTGAACAAGCAATCGAGGTTTAACTTTACACCTTTTTCTTCTGTTAATCTCTAGCCCTTATTATGTCAGTATAAAACTTAAAGTGCTTAACTTTGCTTGTACTATTTCAGTCGTTCACACTCGCTTTTCTCAATCACAATTCATATAAAAGAGGCAACCCCTGAAGGAGAAGAATTGATAAAATGCGGGAAGTTAAATCTGGTCGATCTGGCTGGGTCCGAGAACATCTCTCGCTCTGGAGCTAGGGAGGTACATCATACAGTAAAATTGACTTGGATGTTACCATGTCATTTGGTACAGAATATTATGGTAATTCTGTGGTAAAGCTTAGACATTTTCGTTTGATTGTAGGGCCGAGCGAGAGAGGCTGGTGAAATAAACAAAAGCTTGCTTACCTTAGGCCGTGTCATCACAGCGTTGGTTGAGCACCTTGGACATGTTCCATACAGGTAAGCATCAGTTCTTCAAGGATCCTTGCATGCAGTAATTAGGCTTTCCAACCTTGACTCTGAAACTATTTGCCTTTCAGAGATAGTAAACTCACAAGGTTGCTTCGTGATTCACTGGGAGGGAGAACAAAGACTTGCATTATTGCTACTGTTTCGCCTTCTGTACATTGTCTTGAGGAGACATTGAGTACATTGGATTACGCACACCGGGCAAAGAGCATAAAAAACAGACCCGAGGTAAATTGACATCATTTTGTCCCATTTTGAGAATGAATGTTTCATGAGCTATTTGAAAAAGATTTGGACTCTACAAACTCAATTTTGGGCATGCCAGCACCATTTAATTTTACTTGACTATATGTGATCAATTACTGGCATTGTTTATTGCAGGTTAACCAAAAAATGATGAAATCAACGTTAATCAAAGATCTCTATGGAGAAATAGACCGACTGAAAGCAGGTATCTAGTGAACCCACATTACCATTCTATGTAAGTCAGACGATTGCAGAATGACCTCACAAATATCAACTCATTCACAGAGGTCTATGCTGCACGCGAAAAGGTTGGGGTATACATTCCAAAGGACAGATACCAGGCCGAGGAGAATGAGAGGAAGGTATTATTGACAAGATCTCTCAAATCTATTTCAGTTCTAGCAGGCATATTCCTTTTCCATTCCCGAAAATCAAAGTTATTTTTTACAAAACTGTAGCGTAAAAATTTAAACCCAACAAAAAGCTTTAATCAGATCTGTATCCATATATTAAAAGTTGTTTTTCTTTGACCATTTTTATCTGTTTATCTGCAACAATTTCATTGTATCATTCACCTGATTAACTTTTCCTGTATTTCTTTGAAGGGCATGGCTGATCAAATTGAGCAGATGACTGTCTCTTTGGAAACAAACCAAAAGGTTCGGAAAGTACCCAGTTTGCTTGAGAATAGCATGTCTCTTATATGTGTTTTTGTTTAAATCAATGCTTTACTTTGGTTTCAGCAAATAAGTGACCTGCAAGAAAAGTACGACTCCGAGCTCCGCCATTCTGCTGATTTGAGAAAAAAGCTCGAAGCCACCGAGGTAAATTATATTTTCCTGGTTAGTTATGATCATTTTATGTTTTTTATGCTGTAAGATTATTATCTTTTACCACAGAAATGCCTGGACCATACAAGCAACCTACTTTCAACGACAAAAGAGGATCTGAAACATGCCCATTATAATCTGAAGGAGAAAGAGTTCATTATCTCTGAGCAGAAAAAAGCAGGTTTGATTTTGTATCTCACAATACATTCTTGCAAAATACCTTTTGTTAGTTCTCACTGTATTTTAATGCATCGTTACAGAAAATGCTTTAACACACCAAGCCTGTGTTCTAAGATCAGAACTGGAAAAGTCTAGCCGTGATAATGCTTCGTTGCATACTAAAATAGCCAGAGGAGATAAACTTAGTGCTGCAAATAGGTCGGTGGTGAACTCGTTCCAAGCCGACCTTGCTTCAAAGTTGGACATTCTATCCAGCACACTCACTGCATCGATAGATCAACAAAACAAACACCTAAAAGCTGTGGAAGACCTATGCCAATCTTGTGTTGATTCCCATGACACGGTATGTAGTATTGTTTAAAATAACTGTCTGGTCTCTGTGGCTCAATGTTCCATGTTATTTATCCTTTTGGGTTGACATTTCAAGGCTACCTCGGAGATAAAGAAGAAGGTTTTAGCTTCAAAGTCATTGTATATGTCGCATATGGAAGCTTTTCAAAATATTGTGCTCCTACATAAAGCAAACACAAATTCCACGTTGGAGGATGTATCATCTCTTTCTGCAGCAAGCTGTTGCAGTCTTGACCAGGCATGTTTGATTTGTCTGCTTTTTAACAAACACAAATTCCTTTATCTTTTTTCCTTTACGACCACCTGTTTCTTCTATTAGTCTCATGGGAATATTTTGCTGACAGCTTCTAGCTTGTGTCGAGGGAGAGGCATTGAAGATATTTACAGATATCCAGAATTTGCTAGCCGACCATCGAAGTGAACTGGCACACTTCACTAAGGAATTACGAGACGTCAGTTACTTGATCTAACTGTTTACAGATTTTTAGTATATCTTAGCTATGCTAAGATCCAATTTGAATTTTACTCTTGTTGCCAAACAGAGTTTCTGCATAAGCTTGGATAGGACGAAGGACATATCCAGCTTCATTCTTGGGCTCTTTGAAAAGTACGTGGAGGAAACTTCCAAGTTGCAGAACCACACAAATCACACTCATGAAGCACAGGTCAAAAGCCTTGAAGAATTTCAAAAGGCTTACGAGGTGATTCATCCCCCTTTCTGTTCAGCACTCATTGGCAGAATTATGTTGGTGTATCTAACTAATACTACCACTTCGTGCAGGAGCAATCAAAATCTGAGGAACAACGGCTTCTGGCGGATATCACCAGTTTGGTGTCTAAACACATAGTTCGGCAAAGAGAGCTGGTGAGTGGTAGTAGCATGCTACCGTTTATGCATTTTTTTGCTCATGTCCCGTCAATAGCACTAGGGAAATCATGATACACCTGACGTGTGTTTCCTGCAGGTGGATGTTAGATTAAACTCTCTTGGTGATGCTGCTCGTGGAAACAAGACATTTTTGGATGAGCACACGTCTGCTATGGAGGGTGTCACCAAGGATGCCAAGAGAAAGTGGGAGATGTTTGCAGAGCAAGCGGAGAATGACTGCAAAGTTGGCTCCAGCTTCTCTTCGGCTAAGCATTGCCGCATGGAAACAATTATGCAGGAGTGGTATGCTTGAACCGTTAAATGAAATGTTTCAGTATTCACGAATATTTTTAATCTGATTGGAATTCTCTAACTACGATATGTATTGGACTTGTCCAGCGCATGCACAGTTGACTCTGCTGCCCAACAATGGAAGAAATCCCATGCAGCAGTTAACGATTTGTGCACAAAACAAGTGGCTGAAGTTGAAGCACTTGTCAGGCAAGCATATGTGTTCTCTTTACCTTGTCAGGCCTGTTTTGCTCTCCGGTTTCACTGTGTAGATAAAATATAAGTCAACTTGCTTACTCTTCATGTTGGGTTGATCAATTTTGGTACCAATTTGGCGCTCTAGTGCGATCAGCTAAAAAACAGCACACCTTTGAATATCTGAGGAACATGCTGTGTGTTAATCCTAATATTACCTATATCTTGAAGGAGTCTAATTAGCTTCCGACTGGATATTTCAGGGGCGCAATCGAAAACAACAAGCAACACGAGGAGGAGATCGCATCATCACGCGCCTTGGCTGAAGAGCAAGCATCAAACAGTAGCAAAGAGATACTCCAGGACATTGACAGTAATTTCTAAGCGCTTGATCTGATTGCTCATTCACTGCCACGGAGTTCAGCTCCCCGTCTAATCTTGACTTGCTCATGTCCCTTTGCTTCAGACCTACTGGACCAGGCACGGGATTCATCGTCGAGAGTGGTGTCGACGGTGGAAGCACATCTGGTAGAGATAGAGCATCTGCAGGAGAACCACTCCGGCCAGGCTGCAGGGGTGAACTCACATGCCGAGAAGGCTTTCCAAAGCAGCTACAGGGTAAGATCAAATTCCTGTGAAGAGCTATTTTGTTATCTTCACCCCCATGCCCCAAGTCCAGTGTGCATTGTTGTTAACTTGTCTGAACTCCCCTAACAACGCTGTCTGTTGCAGGACTACGAGCCGACTGGCGAAACTCCCATGCGATCTGAGCCGGAAGTGCCGAGCAAAGGCACGATCGAGTCGCTGCGAGCGATGCCGATCGAGTCCCTGATGGACGAGTTCCGCGAGAACCACCCCTATGAATCTAACAAGGAGCCCAAGCCGTCGCTCATCCCTCGCTCGCCGCTCGCGACGATCAACTGAGACGATGGGGCGAATATACGCTTGTGTGCAGTGTAATCTTATTATTGTTATTAGGACATCAAATGTCTGGCTTTGATGTCCTTGTTGTGCTAGGGTTCAGTGGGCTGCGAGCTATCTTAGCTTCACCCATTTATCTTTCCCTTTCCTGTTAGTTGAATGTAGGGATCCCTTGAATGTATCATTTTGTTGTGTGAATGTTGTGGAGCAGCAAATATTCTTGTCTAAATTCTATGAGGAAACATTGCATTGTAACTGAGATTTTGCATTGCATTTTATTTAATTTTTGGAAATGGGAAAGCTGAATTGCATCTGTTTATTTCAATTCATCACTGTTATAATATACTCCCCCCGTTCCTAACTATAACCCGTTTTGGGAGTTCATTCTGCTGTGTGATAGCATTGTGGAGCAGCAAATAGCACTGTCTAATTTCAGTGGTGAAACAAAGTAATGGAATTGAGATTCTGCATTGCATTTCATTGTTCGAGGAACTGGGAAATATGCATTGCATTGCACTGCATCGCATAAATTATACTAAATGATAAGGTTTACAGATCGCTACTGAGGTCAGACTAGGGAGAGCTGCATCTCGGAGCGGTTGTCCTGCTCGACGACCTCGAGGAAGACGGGGTCGACGACGATGTGGCTGTCGATGCGGACGGAGAAGCGGCGCGACCAGAGCAGCACGGCAGCCTCGCCGACGATCTCCAGCTGGGCGTCCAGCTCCATGTGCCGGCGCGCGACGTCGGCGAGGATGGCCCGCGCGTGGTGCGCCATCTCCAGGGCGTCGAGCCGGGCCGGGAGGTGGAGCAGGCGGCACGAGGTGGCCGGCTGCCCGCCGGCGTCGAGCTGCGCGGTGCCGAGGCACGCGCCGCCGTAGAGGATGGACACGGTGGACGCGCCGTAGCGCACGGGCACCACGTTGGGGTTGGTGGCGTGGACGGTGAGCGTGAGCCCGATGTCCAGCGCCGCCGGCGGCCGGAAGTGGAAGGTGGACAGGCCGATGGAGATGAGCTCGAAGGTCGGGTCCCTCGGCCGGCACACCAGCACGCCCGCCGCCGCCGCCGTCGTGGCGGCGCCGGCCAGGGCCGCGCCCCAGCTCCACCCTCGGTGGTGGGAAGTCCTCGACGGCGCGGAGGACGAGATGCCCATGATTGGGAAGCTCTGGATTTGGTCTCCTTCCATGACCCCGGCGCCGTTTTTGGCTCTGGCTTCTCTCTCGTTTTCTTTTTCCTTTTTTTTTTAATGCTTTTGAGCTGGTACGAATCAGGCTCTTGGCGTGGCTGGTTTTGTCACGATGGGATACGGGAATGGACGGCTAGATCGACCTCTCACCGATCTCCAAGTTCTGACTGTTACATGAGTGTGTACTTGTATCAACAGGACACAATATATACATGCTGTCAAAATACATTTCTGAATTCGTATAATTTTTCTACAGCCTCAGACATACATATCTTGAGATTATGATTGCTGCGACATTTCACAGAATTACTAACTAACAGAAACAAGGAGACATACATTTCCGAACATTTACTTCTTTATTCTACGGTCTCAACAAGAGACACAGTCTCAGCTGCGGTGAACAGAAATTACACCTTACTGCATCTAGGATTCACCATTCTCCAAGTAAAGAATATGATCTACAACCCTCAAAGTACATATGAACACTCGAGACAAGTTGACACATGAATGACAGAAAGTAACCGCGGTTCTCAAGCGGCATATGTTGCTCTCAGGTACTCTACAATGCTGGCGCTTTCGAACATCTTCACTCCAGTGTTAGGATCCTCGATGTAAGGCGCCTGTCAAGACAGTAAGAGTAAATCCGCATTGCAGCTACGATAACTAGCATGTAGAAATTTTAGTAACAAAGCCAAAACTAGCTAGGATGCAAACCTGGAAAAGGCCGTATTTCTTGAAAAAGTCCTGTCGCTTGGGGCTGCCACGTGCAATGCTGTAGAAAAAGCTTGTTGTTACTCACATTGGCGTGTCAAGCAACAAATATGGATAGTATAGACAAGATCCTGTTCTTAGGATGTCTTGACATGACAGCAGGTGTGAACATTTAGCTGCTATACTAATGATCCAGCAACTTAAAATGTTATACAAGAGTTCTGAACTGCTATTATGTCATTGATGGCATACATAATATTCAACTACTTCTTTTCGAGTGTAATGTTATACTAGTGATAACACTCAATTATATAAGTTTTATGTTATAATGTTCTGATGGAGTGATGGTACAATATTCAACTATTTGCTAAAGGACGTAATCCAAAGTTTGAAGCATTCAAATACCTGTGTAGCAAGTGTGGCAACTCCAATTCGACAAGGGTCTCACGTGCTATTTTACAAAAAGGGGATCCCTGATGATAAATCATGTAGTGGTCAGATCCTGGAAATGGTAGCATACTACGGCAACCAGCAAATAATGAACTCAATGCTTTGAATAATCAGAAATAGTGAGGATTTAGACCTCGTATGCCCATATCTCTATTGGCTGGGCTGGAAGCTTTGCAGGAGAGTAGGAAGATCCCTGCAATCAACAGTGGATATGGTTTGAGCAAAACTTTCAGAGGATTACATGGAGTAAACAAGTGTAAATTGTATGTTGGAGATTTACCCTCCCGCTACGCCCACTCATAGCCAGACCTGCCGTTATTGTCTACAAAATAAATAATACAAAGTTATGCAAACTGCACAACTGAATGCTAACTAACAATAAAAAATCTTACTGCCCCGAATTATAGTAAGGTACTTACTGTCAATAGACCAAGCTTTAGCATAATCGGAACACTTCCATCACCTGAAAAGCAAGTGCAAGTGAGGGGCTAAGAGCAAGCTTGTAAGGCGGGGAAGGTATGTATGGTAAAGTAAACAAAGGAATACAAACCATAGGTTTTTGCCAGGTAAGTTATGATGGCATCTGATTCATACATGGCAACCCCTGTGTTTGGATCCACCTGCAACATAAGAGTGATTTTGCTTCGATCACACATTATTCATTCCGAACAAGGGAGCAGAATCTCCCTGATTTTGTTTAGTAATGATGAACCAAGCATGTAAATCTGGCAAAATCAAATCATGCTCAGGAATAAAAAGTTCAGTAAAATTGGGTACAGGTAATGGTAAATCTACTGTGATCATGCATGTCTGTCAAATCTCTAAAATCATATTTCGAAGATATGTAAAATCAGAAACCTCACGATCAAGTATGACCTAAGAAACCACAGAATTTGTGAGGATTCCAAGCATACCATGTAAGGAAACTGTTGCTTTCCACCCATCTCTTTAACCTTTGGACGGAAGGTTGGGCCGCCTTTAGGACACGGGTAATATAAAACATCAAGGTCCAGGACGGATACCATCTCTCTCACCTGCAAAATTTACACCAATGTTGATCATACATGAAGAGTGAACACTGCATAACACAGATACAGTGAACCAAAACTATTCACCTTTCGACAAAACGGGCAGCTGAGGTTTTAGCCAGAATGCACCCACAATCGAAGGAAAAAAAATCAGTTTGAGCATTCAACAGAAAACATTAGGGTTTGACATAAGAACTAGGTGAAAACAAGATTAAATCTCGGTGGAAAGATCAGCCATACCCTTCAAACTCGTATATTTCGATAGGCTTTGTTGGTCGAGGACACTGCCCCACCTTTGATGTCTCTTTCACCTTTCGACCTAAAACAAGAAACACATGTAATTGTGTACTACTACTTTAACATGAATTTAAAAAATGTTACTGGACCTCTGTCACACCTAACCAAACAGTGGGAATTAGAGAAGGAGTTCACCTTGGAACTCCAAAGCATACTGATCTGGTGGTATCTGGTCAGCATCAACAAGTGAGACCCCATATCTGCACATCGTAGGCACAGGTGAATCAAACAAAACCCACCTAAAATTCCGAAGCATATGGAAGAGGCGATGGAATACAAATAGTAGCTCCCAAAGTAAAGACACGTTTTGTTCGACAATTAAAGTAACATGTTGCTAGCTAGTCAATGAAGTGTGTAGCAATATATTGGTGGGTGAAGCAGCTCAGCCGAAAACATACATACTCCAATATATTCATGGGAGTGCTTGACTAGGACACAAGTGTTGCCAATTCCCATCAAAGTGGAAGAGAACAATTCAATTCAATTGAATTTCAATCGGGTGGTCGTTGGAATGAAGTAGGCTGTCTGTTGTTAATACTAGTACATAGTCCAATTTGGACGGGGAGAGAGTGACTGAAAGGGCAGGGATTACCCTAGGACGAAGACGCCGGTGCCGAGGCGGAAGGGCAAGGCGAGGGCGGCGCCGGCGATGTTGCTGGACTGTCCGGGCTTGACCTCGAACCGCTTGGGCACGGGAGGCGTGAATCCGGCGGGCGGCGCCGGCGCGCTGGAGGTGGAGGTGGTGGCGGTGGTGTCGTCGAGCTGCGCGGCGACCCTGAGAGTGGACGACGCCGCCCGGGTCCTACGGGTGGTGGCGGTAGGGGCGGCGCGGGAGGAGAGGAGCGGAGGGAGCCGTAGCGCGGCGGCCATGGATGGATCCCGGGCGCGCGCGCGGAGCGAGCGGGAGGTGGACGCTGGACAACGAGTGGAGTGGAGTCCTCTGCAGTGACAGGAGAGGAGGAAGGGGAAGATACCACGGAAATTGTCTGCTTCTCCAGCACTAGTTTGCTTGCTTGCGATCGATCCAGCAGAGCGATCTGCCAAACTGTGACACTTGTGTACTCGTGCAACTGATTGATGCCTCTCGCTTGTTTCACGCATGTGCGCTGTGTTTTTCTCACGACAGGTGTAGGGTCCCAAAGATTTGAGTGTAGTGAGATACGATTGTACATCCACCCAATAGCAATAGGGTAGTGGATCGCAAAAAAAGAAAAAGAAAAAAAGATAGCAATAGGGTAGTGCTAGTAATCATCATCCGCGAATATATTTTCCTCCTAGCCTCCTAATCCATAACGTGATTGATTTGTGCTAAAATCTTAGAGCATCTTCAGTCGCGTTCTCCAAACCGTTCCCCAAAGCGCGCCGGATTGAGCGTTTGGAGGATATGTTTCGTTCGTGTCGCGTTTGGGGGACATCGCTCCCCAGCCGCGTCCTCCAAACGCCACCCCAAACATTAAAATACTTTTTTTGTTTTTTTGCATTTTATTTCAATAAAGAGAAGTAATATTCCACAAACTAATACATAATTGGGAACGTGGTTTACACGAAGACATAATTTGGAACATGGTTTTCCACAAACTAATACATAGTTTGAACCATGGTTGACATAAATATAAAATATTATAAAAAAACTAAACCTAACTAGGCCGTGCATCGAAGGTTTCGTGTGCCAGAAAGAACACTTGAGGGTTCTGTCATCAAACTGGAAAATCCAGTTGGTGGCGGTGCCTGTTGGTTCTTGAGGAAGAACAGCCGAAACCCCTACACGTATTCGCTGAAGAAACAACACTCTTCATCAGTCGTCCTCCTCTCTTGTCGCGTGGTAGTCCCGGCGGCAGCGCGTCTCGTCGAAGACCTTGAGGCTCATGTCCCTGTGTGGTGACCCTGCATACCACTGCATGTTGTAGTATGCTAGTCGTTGATATAACATTCGCGAAGTACCAATCCGCAAATATTACATCCCTCGAGTAGTACAACAGAACATAGCGGGTCCATAACTCATTCATACATTATTACAAACCATATATACACATCATCCTGGAGCTCCTCTTGGGTCCTAAGAGGTTTACTCCTGGGTTCGAGGCGAACCCAACTTAGCTTACAATATAGAAGTTTCACGAGACTTAACATTTATTCTCTCGAGCAGCTAAGTATTAAGAGTTCGCGCTGCTCGGCTACTACTACTACTGGGTACTTCTAGGCTTGTTCCCTTCCGGAAGCCTCCCCGGTTCCGTAGACTATGAGATAGTCTACGCCTTCAATACCTCCAGAGGTCGGTTCTTCATAGCCGATGATGTCGGCTCTTCGGTTGTCGTTGTCCTCCTCCGGATGGTTCAGACATCTAGCGAGGATTTAAGAGTGGTATGAGTACGAGCGTACTCAACAAGTTCATATTAGGAAAGAGGTGTTTAATGCACTAACTACGGTACCAGACCAGAAAGTCCGATACCATGCAAGTTTTGATAACCGTTTCTTCAAAAGGTTGTTTTTATTCAGAAGAACTATGTCCGTCAGCCTTCACCGGTTTACTAGAACTTCATGGAGTTCCTTTCGGCCGTCGTAGTTCCAAATCCCGGAACAAGGAGTGACTGGTCACGATTACACTCTGGAGAGGTGTGTTTCTTTACCCATAAGAGATCTTAACCTTGGTGCCAACCGGGCAGCTTTCCCGTCCACACTTTCTTTGGTGTGAGGCCCGGTATAAGGTCCTAGCCGTTCATATTCCTCCGCTACCTCGCACACCCACCCTTTGTTGCATCCCGACCCTGGGTCCTCGCCGGTCCCATTATTCCCATATTTCAGGGTGGACCCCGACCACGACCAGTTTGGGATCGAACCAAACTCCTTCGCCGGTAGATGCAACCCCTCATAGACCGCAATACCGTGGGACTTGAGGCTTCCCCAGCCACCAAATGATCTTCGGGCTACAAGTGTTCTACGGACAAAGCCGTGGGGACTTGAGGCTTCCCCAGCCACCAAATGCACCCTAGGATTCAAGTGTTCTCCGGTAAAGCGCGTCCGTTGATGTACGAGAGGTGGAAATACAATTGGCTACTCCGTCCCATTCCAGATCCTATGGTGAACACGGTTTATACGGCACAAGAATCACTGGACGACATTTGTTGCTTAATCCTAGATGGATATAAACCCTTGCAATGGAACCTCCACCATATCAACACAATCCATGGTTCCATTGCCCACCACATAGTCATATTCATAGTTATGAAAATAGTGGTTTTGCTTTTATGCAATAGTGATAAACATAGTACTTTGCAAGTAATTTGGTAAAAATACTCAAATGACATGAGCAAGCGATGAACTTGCTGAACACTGCAAAGTTTTGCAGTTGGATGGTGTGGACTGACCCTTGTCCTCTTTTGAAAAATAGCATCATTGTCCGATAAGGGCAATGGTTAAAGAAGCAATTATGCATGATTCCAGTTTTAGGGTTTGTTCCCCTCTTTCCCGGTGTTTATTGTTTTAGGTAGAAGGTTAATACTAAGAACAATTTAGGGATATTCTGTTTAGGGTAAAATACAATCTTGAAATGTTGTCAAGGTGTTTTTATAGTCCAAAAGCATTATTGGACTTATTTTTATTATTGAAAATAATATGTGTGATTTAAATGATTATTTAAATCATCATATTAAGACTTATTCTTGATTATCTTCAAAAATTCTCTTTCATATTTTATTTAGATAGGGAATTTTATGCTGATCAATTTTCATATTTTTAATATATTTTTAGAGTTTTTTATCTATTTTCTATTTAATTTAAAGTTACAGCATTTTATGAATTTGTGAAATGTCTCAATTGCCCTTGGGCCCCACCTATCAGGGTGGCCCAACGGTTTAGGTCTAACCCGAGCCGCTCGACCGGCTCGGTCGGACGCATCCGTCCCCTTCCTCACTCGCTCGTGCTAACCCTAATCCCCTCGAGCTCTGGCGACGCCTGTGTCGCCCGCGCCGTCGCCGAATTATTCAGGCCGCCTCCGGCCACTCCCGCCGGCGAGATCGGTCGCAAAAGGACGGCCGCTCGACGGCGCACCGATCGGTCCGCGCCGATCTGTGTTTCGTCGCCGCCACCGTTCGCCCCCAACGCATCTGCGACACGACCGTGACGATTCACGGCGATTCGTCGGCCGCCGGCGATCCTGGCGTCGTGGCGTGGCCTTGTGCCCCGCCGTGGTGGTGCTGGGGCGCTTGCGCCCGGCGACGCCTGGCCTGGCTGCGGCCTGGCGCAGCCGTGTTCGGCCCGTGCCGCCGTGCCGCCATGGGCACGCCGCGGTGCTCTGCTCCAGGTTAGTGCGCCTCCGTCTTCTTCCTACTCTCCTTCGCTTCTATGTCTAGCTCTGGCTGCTGGTCTTGCTTGCCTGCACAAGAGCTGTTGTGCTCTTCTGCAGCGCCATGGGTGCCTGCTCCTGCTGTGCTATGCTGCTGCGCTATGCGTGTGCTACTGCTGTGTGATGCCCTTCCATATCTCTGTGCATGAATTTCTAGCCTATGTGCTTGCTTATGCTTGCACTTCTTGCTTGAAACTCTCCCTGTGCCTCTGTGCTTGATTCTATTATTGCTAGATCATCAAGTGTATTCAATTACTTGCCCTGGCTCAATTATGGGGTGTAATCCTTGCAATTTTGCAAGTGCCAGTGCCTCTGGTATGCTTTCCTGTGTGCTTTATTTCATGGAGATGCTCCACTGAGCATTGCTGTGCCTGTACTGCTCTGTCCCATGATGATCTGCTACTGGATACTTTAATCACTAACTTATTTGATTATCAATGATGTATTTATTCATGTCCTGTGGCTGATCTTGGTGTCTGGTTCATGTGTTTGGCTGTGGTGATCTGTATCAAGAGCAGGTGATGCTCTGATGATCACTACTTGCTTGTGAGCAAGTGTGTGCTTTTCTCAGTGATCCACTGGTGCTCAACCAGTGCTGTTTGTGCTTCATACAGGCTTAGCCTGTGGATGCTGGTGCTTGTCCAAGCATCAGTGGATACTTGCAATGATCCATTGGATCATCTGCAAGTTCCAGTGCATTAGTAATCATGCCTGTTTCATTTATCTGTTTAGCTTTGATTCATTAAGTAGATAAATGATGTGAACTGCCCTGCAGTGATGATCATATGAATTGATTTAATAGAGCTAGAAGGATGCCAACATCTGTTGGGTACCCTAGCTCTTACTGAACTCTCTTGGGTAATGATGTGATGGTTGGGAAGGTTGGCTGTGGGTTTGAGGTGGCCCTGGCAGTCACTTGGTGCTGTCATGGTGGCTCCCCTTTTTCTCTGTGGCTGGTTGTGGCTTGGTGAATACATCACTGGACAATCTTTTGTTGGATTTTCAGTGATCTTTGCTGTTGACAAACAAAATAGACATCATAAGTCTATCTGTCTGATGGTTAGCTAGCTATATTTGTGTCTTGTAAATCTGGCTGTCTAGACAAGATCCATCAATGATGGATTCCCTTGGTTATACCACTGTATTGATATGACCAATGTTCCCTTGATGAATTCTTTCTAGCTAGGTCACTGGTTTGCTGACACCAAATGGCTTGGCAGCCATATGATGATACAACCAGGGTTCCCACCCTTTTCTACTCCTGTGATGCATAGCATGCTCATATATGGGCAAGACATGATCTTGCCCAGGCTGTTGTGTGGTATACCTCACTCCAGCTCCTAGTATTATGGTTGATGTAGAGGATTTGCTTCAAGGTTGTGGTGTGAGCCTGCCCTGCTCCTCCTGACTAGCCTGTGCTTGATTTCTTGCTGGTGCCTTGTTCTACAACAATTCCAGTGGAGCTGTTTTGGATGGTTTGGCTGGTTGGATGAGACTTGGTGTTCTTCCTGTTCTATCTGTTCATGATGTTCTTACCCTGGGAAGTTCTGTCGACAGAATGGCTAGGGTTTGGCTGTGAAAAGTTTATATATGGTGCTCCCTTGCATCCCTGGTCGACAGCTCCTGCTTGTCACTTTGGTGACTCACTGTGTATGTGTGCTGCATGCACACAACCCTGTAAGCAGGCTGTGTGTGTGTGTAGGCATGTGCTATGTACCTGGACCTGGAACTTGGCTGTGACATGGATCAGCTCGGCTACTTTGGTCCTATCTGATCATTTCCTATTTTCAATTGATTTCTAACCTGCCAAGTGGCTATGCCACTTGGCATAACTTCTTTTTGTTGTGATTTGTGTGCAGGGATCAACCATTGATCAAAATGGACATGGAGTTCATCAAATCCAAAATCAAGTGAAGATGATCTTGTAGTATTAAGACTAGGGTCATTACTTGTACTTTTCTTTTTAATTTTCTTTTATTTATCAATTTCCCAATTCATGTAATGTTTTGTAATATTCATTTATCTCCATTATGAATATTGTAATGACAATGTAAATTGTGTGATGATCAATAAAGCTCAAAGTTTTCTCTAATGAGCTTTACTTTACTTTAATTGTTTATATTGTTTATAATTTATATTTTACTTAATGAATTCCTCACAATTCAATATTTAGGGTAATTATTAATATTTGAATTTGAAATTCAAATTCATCATTGGTTTGAATTCAACCATGTCACTTTATTTAGAATTCAATCATGCAAACTCTCCCCTCTCTTCTCAAAACCCTAAACTAGTGGAGTGAGTTGCAAGTTTGTCGCACTCTCGAAACCCTAACCCTGTAAGGTGTCGAGAGAGAAACTTGTCCCCCTCGATGCAGTTTTTGTTTAAAAGCGCGAAATTTCCCCAGAATTTACAATGCAATGCACATCCCTTTCTAAAATCTACCCCTCGATCGTCACTAAACCTGGGACATTACAGCCTTTCCCCCTTAAAGAAAACTTCGTCCCGAAGTTGTGGTGGTAATACCTGAAGAGTTCGGGGTATGTTTTCCTCAGGTCTTCCTCTTTTTCCCAGGTGGCTTCCCTCTCGGGGTGATGCTTCCATTGTATCTTGCAGTACTTGATAGCTTTATTTCTGAGTTGTTTCCAGCTCTCCTCGAGAATCTTGGCAGGCTTCTCGATGTAAGTCAAATCTGGTTGTAACTCGAGCTCAGCATGTGATACTGGCTCATCTGGGGTCTTTAAGCATTTTCTGAGTTGTGATACATGGAATACATTGTGAACTTGAGCTAGCCTTCCCGGTAGATCCAATTCAAAAGCTAAACCTCGGTTCTGACTCAGTATCTTGAAAGGTCCGATGTATCTAGGGCTCAACTTTCCCTTTACTCCGAATCTCTGAAGACCTTTCATCGGACTCACCTTAAGATATACCATATCTCCAACTTGTGGCTCCCAAGTCCTTCTCTTTTGGTCTGCATAGCTCTTCTGTCGACTTTGGGCTATCTTCAGTCTATCTCTTATGATGTCAATGATGTGTTGCTTTTCCTTGACATAATCTGGGTTGAACTCCTTGCTTGATCCAGCTTCATACCAGCATATTGGTGATCTACACTTTCTTCCATATAAAGCTTCGAATGGTGCCATCTTGATACTGCTTTGATAGCTGTTGTTGTATGAGAACTCTGCTAATGGTAAGTGTTCTTCCCATGATCCTCCGAAGTCTAGGGCACAAGCCCTAAGCATGTCCTCTAGGATCTGGTTAGTTCTCTCGGTTTGTCCACCTGTCTGGGGATGATAGGCGGTACTATAATCTAGCTGTGATCCTAAAGCTTCATGTAGTTGCTTCCAGAATGCTGATGTGAACACGGATCCTCGATCCGACACGATCTTCTTGGGCACTCCATGTTTACTCACGATCTCTTTGATGTAAAGATCAATGAGTTTTTCTCCTTTATCTTGCTGGTTTACCGCTAAAAAGTGTGCACTTTTCGTCAACCGGTCCACGATTACCCATATCATGTCCTTCTTTTTATTGGTCATGGGTAGTCCGGTGATGAAATCCATTCCAATCTCCTCCCATTTCCATTCTGGAATGGGTAAAGGTTGTAACTTTCCTGCCGGACTCTGGTGTTCGGCCTTCACTCTTTGGCATGTATGGCATTCCGCCACATACTGTGCGATTTCTCTCTTCATGTTGTTCCACCAGAATAGCTCCTTTAGATCCATGTACATCTTTGTACTTCCCGGATGAATAGAGTATGGTGTTTGATGGGCTTCCCGGAGTATTACTTCCTTGATCTCTGCAATATCCGGAACACAAATCCTCTTCTGAAACCATAATGATCCCATCTCTCCACGGTGGAATTCTGATGGTCTTCCTTCATCAATTCTCTTCATCTCCTCCACGATGAATGGATCATCTAATTGACCCATGATTATCTCATTCTTGAGGTTGACATTCATCTCATCAGCTACTTGTAGAGCTGATAATCCTTCATGAGCCTCTTTCTCCCAAAGTTGGATTTGGGCTTGGCTTATTTCCTTCTTCAACTCCGGTGAAATTTCTGGTTCTATTCCGCCAGTACTCTTCCTGCTCAAGGCATCTGCTACAACATTAGCCTTTCCTGGAGTATAATTGATGGTCAAATCATAGTCCTTGATCAATTCAAGCCATCTTTTCTGCCTCATATTGAGTTCCTTTTGAGTGAAGAAGTACTTGAGACTCTTATGATCAGTATAGAGCTCACACTTGGCTCCATAGAGAAAATGTCTCCAAGTCTTAAGGGCAAAAACAACTGCTGCTAACTCTAAATCATGAGTTGGATAATTCACTTCATGAGGTCTGAGCTGCCTTGATCCATATGATATTACTTTCCGATCTTGCATTAGTACACATCCCAATCCATGTTTGGATGCATCGCAGTATACGGTGTAATCCTTGCCATCTTCCGGAACCGCTAACACCGGTGCTGTGGTGAGTTTTTCTTTCAGAGTTTGAAAACTCTTCTCACACTCATCAGACCACACGAAAGGTGTGTTCTTCCTTAGCAACTTGGTCATTGGTCCTGCTATCTTGGAGAATCCTTCAATGAATCTCCGATAGTATCCTGCCATTCCCAAGAATCCTCGGATTTCCTTGACGTTCTTGGGTGCTTCCCAGTCCAAAACTGAGGCTACTTTGCTTGGGTTTACTGCTATCCCATCCTTACTAATGACATGACCAAGAAATTCTACTTGATCAAGCCAAAACTCACACTTACTGAACTTGGCGTATAGTTGATGTTCCCTTAGTGTTTGCAACACTATCCTAAGATGTTCAGCATGTTCAGCTTTGTCCTTGGAATATATCAAGATATCATCGATGAATACGATGACAAACTTGTCTAAGCATGGCATGAAGATCTTATTCATGAGATTCATGAATATTGCTGGGGCATTGGTTAGTCCAAAAGGTACTACGAGATACTCATGATGTCCGTACCTCGAGACAAAGGCTGTTTTCGGAACGTCTTCCTTCTTGATCTTTATCTGGTGATAACCGGATCTTAGATCAATCTTGGAAAAGACTCCCGCGCCTCTAACTTGATCAAAAAGATCTTGGATTCTAGGAAGTGGGTACTTGTTCTTGATTGTAACATTGTTCAGATTCCTGTAGTCTCCGCACATCCGTCGACCTCCATCTCTTTTATCCACAAATATCACAGGTGATCCCCATGGTGAGATACTCTCCTGTATGAATCCTTTCTGTTCTAGGTCATCCAATTGTTCCTTGAGTTCTTTCAACTCTTTAGGCCCCATCTTGTATGGTGCTTTAGCAATCGGAGCTGTTCCTGGAATTAGGTCGATAGTAAATTCTATCTCCCTATCTGGTGGCATTCCAGGTAATTCCTTAGGGAATACATCTTGGAATTCATTGACCACTGGAATGTCCTCGAGTTTCACTTCCTTCATACTGTTCAGCTTCAACTCTACTTCAATCTGAGTATGCTTATCTCCTTGGTAAATGATTCTCTCTCCACCTGGGCTTTTCAAGGATACTGTTTTATGGGTACAATCTATAAGTGCGCCATTTTCCTCTAACCAGTTCATACCAAGAATGACATCAATGTCCTTCATCGGTAAAATGAACAGGTCTGCGTCAAACGCACACTTATTGATCATGATGACTTGTCCAGGTTTAGTATGGGTTACTAATATCGTTCCCCCCGCAGAAAGTATGGTGATTGGTTTATCTAATTTATTGCATCTAATCCCATGTTTGATGATGAATTGCTGGGAAATGAATGATGTAGTTGCACCAGTATCAAAAAGTACTTTGCCAGGATGAGTGAGTATCTGGAGCGTACCTATCACTGCTTGATCGGAGTTCACCACCTCCTCCAAGCTAGTACAGTTTAGCTTGCCGAAGGGTTTCTTGTTCTTCCAGTTCCCTCCGGTATTGCCTCCTCGGCTTCCTCCTCCTCCTGACTGGCCTCCTTCATTCTTTCTCTTGGGGCAATCCCTAAGCATGTGGCCTTCCTCTCGACAGCCAAAGCATATTATCCTTGGTTTTCTGCAATCCTTGGAAAGATGTCCTGATTTCCCACAGACTCGACACTTATTTTGGTTTGTAGGCTGGAATCCTTGGTTCCTCCTGTTATAGTTGCTGTTGTTATTGTTGTTGTTGTTGTATCTTGGTTTAAAGCTCAAACTCATGTTTGGCTTGTTGCTGATATACCTCTTAGGCTCATATTTGGCCTTCTTCCGCTTCTCCTCCTGCAGTTGCTTGAAGTCATCTTCCAGGGTGATGGCTGCATCCACCAATTCCTGGAACTCTGTTGCTCTCATCATTCTGAGTTGCACTTTAAACTGGGGACTTAATCCCCGCAAGAACCTCTTCTTCTTTTTGTCCTCGGTATTGACCTCCTCCACGGCATACCGAGACAACTTCGAGAATTCCCTGACATAGGTCAGAATAGCATTGTCTTTCTATTCAAGACTCTCAAATTCTCGACGCTTCAACTCCACAATGCTTTCAGGGACATTGGATTCCCTGAACTTCCTTTTGAACTCCTCCCAGGTAAATACCTTCTCAGCCGAATAAACGGCTACTATATTGTCCCACCATGATGCGGCGGGTCCACACAACAAATGTGTAGCATAACGGACCTTCTCCTGGTCGTTGCAACCAACAGTATTGAGCTTGCGCTCAGTGTCCATAAGCCAGTCTTCCGCGTCCATCGGCTCGGGCGCGTATGCAAAAGATATTGGCTTTGTGTCTGGAAGTCCCAAAGTGACTCCCGATTCTCATGTCTTTCAACTCTGTTCTGTTGCAGCAGCTCCTGGAAGAATCTATTCTGCTGCTCCAGCGTCACACGCTGTCTTTCTTCCATCATCTGCATGTACTGGACAAAGTTCTGCTGCGTCATGGGTGGTGGTGGTGGAAACTGAGTTCTGGCTGCTTCATCAGCCTCCGCCTTCTGTCTGGCCTCGCGCTCAATGCGCTGCTCTTCACTCTCCTCACTCGGCGTTCCCGACATATCCCCTAGTTCTGCAACACAAAGTGGTACTCATAGTTACTCCATGCGCAAGTTTTCTGAGCTCAACTTTGTGCACAGAACTAGTCACGCAATGGAAATCAAGAAGCAAATGCAAAACATACAAAACATATACCCTGTATATACATACATAAGTGGTCTTATTACAATACTCAGTAGCGATGTGAGTATGCAAACTCACTTATTAAAGTATATGTACAAATTTATACAAATATTACATACTACAATACATATGGTACAACTGTATTGTAGTCTCGCCTCCCATGGTGGTCTCTAGTCGTGCTTCACTCCCGGTACATCCCAGGCTTCCATCCGGTCGAACGTGAAGTCCTCCTGACAGAATCTGGAACATAGGGTCTTCCCGTAGGCTTGTAGTCGGAATCGGATGATGTTCCGAGGGCAAAATCTGTGTTCATGAACTGGTCATTCAGTGCATCATAGTCCACCCATCGAGTGTACTCCCCGGTGACTCCGCCAAAGGTATTCCCACCTTCAGTATCAGACTCAATCAGCATCGGATACCCCTCAATATCTCCTCTTTCATACTGATTGTTCTGAAACTGGGTTGTGGCATCATCATTCATCTCCGGATTATACCTAACCGAATCACTAGGGTTTCCAGTATCTTCTCCCCAACGCCAACCTGTTGAGTTTTCTATAGGAGTCACGGAATGCTGATGGTTTCCGGATTCCTCGCCACCTTCATATCCTCCATAGGAGTTATTAGGAAAATACCTAGGAGTAATAGGTGTGGTTTGCTGTTCTGGATGGTCAATGCTAATGTAATCACCAGCTGAGTAAACTGGTGTATGCACCACTCCCTCCATGGGTTCCTTTCCTTTTGTCTCCTCCTTGGGCTCGGTGAACTCTTCTAGCATTGTATCAATTGCTCCCGTCAAATGACGGTTCAACTGAAATAACAATGATAGTAAGCTACGGCTATTGTCCATGTATTTTGCAGCTTCAGCTGGTTTGCGTTTGGCGTATTTAAAATGGTTCAGCATGGGATCATCCTCTTCCTCCAAGTGAGGAATGTGGGTGAATTCGGAACCCATAAGCTCTTTCGTCTTATGTTCCCGGATATCGGTTATGGCTCTCATAACAGCTATATGGTAGGCTGTGTTGATGGTTCTGGCTTCTCCTGCTGGCATAACTACGCTCATTCCCAAAGATTCGGGAAGTCGTAGCCCTACTCTACACTTTGCCAATACTGGTCCATCATAAAGTATTTCGTCGCTTGAATTTGGGGATCGCACCCCAATTCAAGTAACATGGCACGTAGGATGTCTGCAAGTCCTCCGTCATATTCACTCAAGTTTGAAGTCTTCACTTTCACATTACGTCCCGGGCGTGAACTTGCCATTGTTGGCTGTAGAAATAGAGAGAATATAAGATTAGTAATAATGCATCATAATAGAGATAATAAAGAATTATCGCACTAAAACATATGATTGTTCTATTCTCAAGTGAATATACACCATATTTTTAGAGAATTCTTTACTAATCCTATTTGACTCCTAACGTTCGTCCCATTTACTAGGTTCCAACCTAAGGTCAAAGCTTTTGCTCTGATACCAACTGTGGTGACCCTGCATACCACTGCATGTTGTAGTATGCTAGTCGTTGATATAACATTCGCGAAGTACCAATCCGCAAATATTACATCCCTCAGAGTAGTACAACAAACATAGCAGGTCCATAACTCATTCATACATTATTACAAACCATATATACACATCATCCTGGAGCTCCTCTTGGGTCCTAAGAGGTTTACTCCTGGGTTCGAGGCGAACCCAACTTAGCTTACAATATAGAAGTTTCACGAGACTTAACATTTATTCTCTCGAGCAGCTAAGTATTAAGAGTTCGCGCTGCTCGGCTACTACTACTACTCTGGGTACTTCTAGGCTTGTTCTCCTCCGGAAGCCTCCCCGGTTCCGTAGACTATGAGATAGTCTACGCCTTCAATACCTCCAGAGAGGTCTGGTTCTTCATAGCCGATGATGTCGGCTCCTTCAGGGTTGTCGTTGTCCTCCTCCAGATGGTTCAGACAGTCTAAGCGGATTTAAGAGTGGTATGAGTACGAGCGTACTCAACAAGTTCATATTAGGAAAGAGGTGTTTAATGCACTAACTACGGTACCAGACCAGAAAGTCTGATACCATGCAAGTTTTGATAACCGTTTCTTCAAAAGGTTGTTTTTATTCGGAAGAACTATGTCCGTCAGCCTTCACCGGTTTACTAGAACTTCATGGAGTTCCTTTCCGGTAGCGTTCGTAGTTCCAAATCCCGGAACAAGGAGTGACTGGTCACGATTCGTTACACTCTGCAGAGGTGTGTTTCTTTACCCATAAGAGATCTTAACCTTGGTGCCAACCGGGCAGCTTTCCCGTCCACACTTCCTTTGGTGTGAGGCCCGGTATAAGGTCCTAGCCGTTCATATTCCTCCGCTACCTCGCACACCCACCCTTTGTTGCATCCCCGACCCTGGGTCCTCGCCGGTCCCATTATTCCCATATTTCAGGGTGGACCCCGACCACGACACAGTTTGGGATCGAACCAAACTCCTTCGCCGGTAGATGCAACCCCTCATAGACCGCAATACCGTGGGGACTTGAGGCTTCCCCAGCCACCAAATGATCTTCGGGCTACAAGTGTTCTACGGACAAAGCCGTGGGGACTTGAGGCTTCCCCAGCCACCAAATGCACCCTAGGATTCAAGTGTTCTCCGGTAAAGCGCGTCCGTTGATGTACGAGAGGTGGAAATACAATTGGCTACTCCGTCCCATTCCAGATCCTATGGTGAACACGGTTTATACGGCACAAGAATCACTGGACGACATTTGTTGCTTAATCCTAGATGGATATAAACCCTTGCAATGGAACCTCCACCATATCAACACAATCCATGGTTCCATTGCCCACCACATAGTCATATTCATAGTTATGAAAATAGTGGTTTTGCTTTTTATGCAATAGTGATAAACATAGTACTTTGCAAGTAATTTGGTAAAAATACTCAAATGACATGAGCAAGCGATGAACTTGCCTGAACACTGCAAAGTTTTGCAGTTGGATGGTGTGGACTGACCCTTGTCCTCTGTTTCTGAAAAATAACATCATTGTCCGATAAGGGCAATGGTTAAAGAAGCAATTATGCATGATTCAGCTTTTAGGGTTTGTTCCCCTCTTTCCCGGTGTTTATTGTTTTAGGTAGAAGGTTAATACTAAGAACAATTTAGGGATATTCTGTTTAGGGTAAAATACAACCTTGAAATGTTGTCAAGGTGTTTTTATAGTCCAAAAGCATTATTGGACTTATTTTTATTATTGAAAATAATATGTGTGATTTAAATGATTATTTAAATCATCATATTAAGACTTATTCTTGATTATCTTCAAAAATTCTCTTTCATATTTTATTTAGATAGGGAATTTTATGCTGATCAATTTTCATATTTTTAATTATTTTTTTTAGAGTTTTTATCTATTTTCTATTTAATTTAAAAGTTACAGCATTTTATGAATTTGTGAAATGTCTCAATTGCCCTTGGGCCCCACCTGTCAGGGTGGCCCAACGGTTTAGGTCTAACCCGAGCCGCTCGACCGGCTCGGTCGGACGCATCCGTCCCCTTCCTCACTCGCTCGTGCTAACCCTAATCCCCTCGAGCTCTGGCGACGCCTGTGTCGCCCGCGCCGTCGCCGAATTATTCAGGCCGCCTCCGGCCACTCCCGCCGGCGAGATCGGTCGCAAAAGGACGGCCGCTCGACGGCGCACCGATCGGTCCGCGCCGATCTGTGTTTCGTCGCCGCCACCGTTCGCCCCCAACGCATCTGCGACACGGCCGTGACGATTCACGGCGATTCGTCGCCCGCCGGCGATCCTGGCGCCGTGGCGTGGCCTTGTGCCCCGCCGTGGTGGTGCTGGGGCGCTTGCGCCCGGCGACGCCTGGCCTGGCTGCGGCCTGGCGCAGCCGTGTTCGGCCCGTGCCGCCGTGCCGCCATGGGCACGCCGCGGTGCTCTGCTCCAGGTTAGTGCGCCTCCGTCTTCTTCCTACTCTCCTTCGCTTCTATGTCTAGCTCTGGCTGCTGGTCTTGCTTGCCTGCACAAGAGCTGTTGTGCTCTTCTGCAGCGCCATGGGTGCCTGCTCCTGCTGTGCTATGCTGCTGCGCTATGCGTGTGCTACTGCTGTGTGATGCCCTTCCATATCTCTGTGCATGAATTTCTAGCCTATGTGCTTGCTTATGCTTGCACTTCTTGCTTGAAACTCTCCCTGTGCCTCTGTGCTTGATTCTATTATTGCTAGATCATCAAGTGTATTCAATTACTTGCCCTGGCTCAATTATGGGGTGTAATCCTTGCAATTTTGCAAGTGCCAGTGCCTCTGGTATGCTTTCCTGTGTGCTTTATTTCATGGAGATGCTCCACTGAGCATTGCTGTGCCTGTACTGCTCTGTCCCATGATGATCTGCTACTGGATACTTTAATCACTAACTTATTTGATTATCAATGATGTATTTATTCATGTCCTGTGGCTGATCTTGGTGTCTGGTTCATGTGTTTGGCTGTGGTGATCTGTATCAAGAGCAGGTGATGCTCTGATGATCACTACTTGCTTGTGAGCAAGTGTGTGCTTTTCTCAGTGATCCACTGGTGCTCAACCAGTGCTGTTTGTGCTTCATACAGGCTTAGCCTGTGGATGCTGGTGCTTGTCCAAGCATCAGTGGATACTTGCAATGATCCATTGGATCATCTGCAAGTTCCAGTGCATTAGTAATCATGCCTGTTTCATTTATCTGTTTAGCTTTGATTCATTAAGTAGATAAATGATGTGAACTGCCCTGCAGTGATGATCATATGAATTGATTTAATAGAGCTAGAAGGATGCCAACATCTGTTGGGTACCCTAGCTCTTACTGAACTCTCTTGGGTAATGATGTGATGGTTGGGAAGGTTGGCTGTGGGTTTGAGGTGGCCCTGGCAGTCACTTGGTGCTGTCATGGTGGCTCCCCTTTTTCTCTGTGGCTGGTTGTGGCTTGGTGAATACATCACTGGACAATCTTTTGTTGGATTTTCAGTGATCTTTGCTGTTGACAAACAAAATAGACATCATAAGTCTATCTGTCTGATGGTTAGCTAGCTATATTTGTGTCTTGTAAATCTGGCTGTCTAGACAAGATCCATCAATGATGGATTCCCTTGGTTATACCACTGTATTGATATGACCAATGTTCCCTTGATGAATTCTTTCTAGCTAGGTCACTGGTTTGCTGACACCAAATGGCTTGGCAGCCATATGATGATACAACCAGGGTTCCCACCCTTTTCTACTCCTGTGATGCATAGCATGCTCATATATGGGCAAGACATGATCTTGCCCAGGCTGTTGTGTGGTATACCTCACTCCAGCTCCTAGTATTATGGTTGATGTAGAGGATTTGCTTCAAGGTTGTGGTGTGAGCCTGCCCTGCTCCTCCTGACTAGCCTGTGCTTGATTTCTTGCTGGTGCCTTGTTCTACAACAATTCCAGTGGAGCTGTTTTGGATGGTTTGGCTGGTTGGATGAGACTTGGTGTTCTTCCTGTTCTATCTGTTCATGATGTTCTTACCCTGGGAAGTTCTGTCGACAGAATGGCTAGGGTTTGGCTGTGAAAAGTTTATATATGGTGCTCCCTTGCATCCCTGGTCGACAGCTCCTGCTTGTCACTTTGGTGACTCACTGTGTATGTGTGCTGCATGCACACAACCCTGTAAGCAGGCTGTGTGTGTGTGTAGGCATGTGCTATGTACCTGGACCTGGAACTTGGCTGTGACATGGATCAGCTCGGCTACTTTGGTCCTATCTGATCATTTCCTATTTTCAATTGATTTCTAACCTGCCAAGTGGCTATGCCACTTGGCATAACTTCTTTTTGTTGTGATTTGTGTGCAGGGATCAACCATTGATCAAAATGGACATGGAGTTCATCAAATCCAAGATCAAGTGAAGATGATCTTGTAGTATTAAGACTAGGGTCATTACTTGTACTTTTCTTTTTAATTCTCTTTTATTTATCAATTTCCCAATTCATGTAATGTTTTGTAATATTCATTTATCTCCATTATGAATATTGTAATGACAATGTAAATTGTGTGATGATCAATAAAGCTCAAAGTTTTCTCTAATGAGCTTTACTTTACTTTAATTGTTTATATTGTTTATAATTTATATTTTACTTAATGAATTCCTCACAATTCAATATTTAGGGTAATTATTAATATTTGAATTTGAAATTCAAATTCATCATTGGTTTGAATTCAACCATGTCACTTTATTTAGAATTCAATCATGCAAACTCTCCCCTCTCTTCTCAAAACCCTAAACTAGTGGAGTGAGTTGCAAGTTTGTCGCACTCTCGAAACCCTAACCCTGTAAGGTGTCGAGAGAGAAACTTGTCCCCCTTCGATGCAGTTTTTGTTTAAAAGCGCGAAATTTCCCCAGAATTTACAATGCAATGCACATCCCTTTCTAAAATCTACCCCTCGATCGTCACTAAACCTGGGACATTACACCCTGTCGCCAAAGTAGAAGAACATGAGGACGAAGCCGACTTCGAGGTTGTGGTGGTGCGCGGACTTCTCCCAGCTGATGTGGAGGTACATCTTGCCGCGCACGTCATAGATCATGTCCACGATCCACCGGTAGAAGCCGCACGCAGCCTCCTGCAGATGCAGCGTGCCCAGGCGGTCGTCGCCGGCGACGTAGTCGGCGAAGGAGTCCGGCAGCCTCTGGATGCCACGTGGGTCGCCCTTGAGGACGAGGACGAACTCGAACAGCACGGGCCCCTCCACGTCCATCTCCGACGATGAAGACGACGACGTCGCAGGCGACGACGTGCGTGCACCTCTGCCGCGGCCACGGCCACGACCACGGCCGCGACCTCGGCCTCCGCCTCTCCCAGCCATGGCGTCGACTCTTGTTGAGATAGTGGCGGCTAGGGTTGGGGAGAGAGGCGCTAGGGTTTGTTTGTGAGAGGGACGATGAGAGGCGGACCTTTTTATAGGCCGGAGGGAGGCGGGTGGGGGGAGCGGAGGCGCTCATTAACGCCAGCACGCAGAGCTAGGCGCAACAAGGCAGCCGATGTGCCGCTGAGGCGCACCGTCGCTGCGCCTCTCGGGCTGCCGTCGCTGCGCCTCTGGGAACTGCACCGTTCTGCACGCCAATAACTTCCGTCGCGAGGTAGGCGACTGTTAGGTTAAAATTTATTGTGCCGCTGACGGTCGGCCCCGCCACTCCTCGCCTCGCTTTTCGGTGCGTCCGGCGTCCCCGGTGAATTGATCGTAGCGAACAAGAGCGGGAGGGGGGGTGAATGGGCGCTACACAATTTTTTCCTTTTTCAATTTTCAGTGCAACGGAAGTAAAGGTGATAGCTTTGTTGTTCGAGGTGATCCTAGTATGATCCTAGACTAATGCAACAAGCAAAGGAACCAAGCAACAATAATAAAGTTGAGGAGCGGGACAACCGGAGGGCGCGGAGACGAGGCGAGGATTTGTTTCCCGCAGTTCCTCCCACAAAAGGGACTACGTCTGCGTTGAGAAGGTGCTAGCCTCACACAAGAGGCTAGGCGGCCACACCACGAAGGAAGGCCTCACCTTCTTCCTCAAGAGAGCTCCACAAAGGGGCCCCCCTTCTCCACTAAGGCACCGGTCGAGGCGGTGGTTCCTTCACAAGGTTGGGGCGAGCTCCACAACCCTAGGAGGCTCCCAACACCCTATGGGGCTAGCACAACTCCAAGCTAGCCTCCATAGGAGCACTTCATCCAAGATCCCACCATAGGAACCCTAACACCAAGATCCACAAAGGACTAGCACGAATTGGCGAAATCTCTCTTGGTAGAACTATAGATCGGGGCCTCCTCCACCACTCCACAAAGTTTGGGCAAGATTGGTTGGATGGTTGGGGAGATCCTCAAGGATTAAGCTCAGCAACAATGGAGGCGAAAGAGACGAGATAAAAACGAGCTGGGGAAGAAGGGGCCTTTATATAGGGCCCCCCGAAATCCAACCGTTATGTGCTGTCTCCGCACGACCGGTACTACCGCTTTGGAAAGCGGTAGTACCGCTCTGGACTCAAAACTCCCTTCAGAGATAGCCACGTGGACTTACAACGATAGTACCACTTTGGTACCGCAATGGTCTCTGTAAGTTTTTGGCTTAAGTTACGGTACCAAAGCGGTACCAAAGTGGTACTACCACTCGTAAGCGGTACTACCGCCCATGGTACCGTAGAGGTACCGTAACGGCCTCTGTAAGTTTTGGCATGAGTTACGGTACCTAAGCGGTACCAAAGCAGTACTACCGCTTGCGAGCGGTACTACGGCCCATGGTACCGTAGAGTACCGTAAACCTCGTTAGGATTTTCGTGCAATTCTCCAGAGCGGTGCGTAGGGCGGTGATAGGGTAGCGGTACTACCGCTACGGTACCGGTACCGGTCATGCGATTGCTTTCTCATCTTTTCCTCTCCATGTTACCTCGCGATACACACACAAAACCAGAAAACCTATAAGCTACGCTTCAGTCCTCCGATCTTGACGTGTTCAGCGAGGTCACCGTGCACTTGCAAATCTATCAAAGACAATCTTTGTACACGGTGAGATTCATTCAAGTGTTGTTATCGAACACACAAAACACGGAGTATAGATTTTTCTTTTACAATCTCCCCCTTTTTGGTGTTTGATGACAACACAAGAATTTGCAATGGCATAGGATATTATGATAAGGTTCTCAGATTTGCAAAAGCTAGACGGAGCTCCCCCTAGACGTGTGCATAATTGGAATATGCATTTGAATACATATACACACATCCTAGAGAAACAACTCCCCCTAGATTTCACAAACCAAGCACATATGCAACAAGTGTAAATGACATGTTCATATAGCATATGCACACTATGGAGGCAACACAAGATCATGCAAAGAGCTTTGGGTGAATTTGTCATACCTTTGCCTTGAGAATACCCAAACTCACAACAAGTGCCTCCATAGAATTGATGTAACCAACATGACCCCATGCAAAAACCCATCCTAATAGATAACTTCTCCCCCTTTGGCATCGGAACACCAAAAAGGAGAAGAAGCATACCAACAAGGATGGTAAGGAAATACACAACCAAGCTTGCAAAAACCAACAAGGAAAACAAAGCTTGGATGAGACTCCCAAAAAGAACATGGAGAAAAAGAACCAAAGACAAAAGAAGAAAAACAAAAGAAAGTCAAAGAGAAACAAGAAGAACCAAAAGCTCCTCAAAGAGGAGGTTGGTGGCCGAAGCCACCGTGTAAGAGTATAGTAGTGTGAGGTCGTGTAGATGTATCTAGGACTCACGGCTACAACTCAACATGAAGCTCATTAGTCACTTATTTGACAAATAGCATATGTTTTGGATTTCTTTATGCATTATGGGGGGAGGGATAGCTCAATAAGTTTAAACCGCACTCCCCCTATGTTCATGCGTGCTTTTCATCTAGACATATAGCTAAAGATTGGTATGTGCGCACGACGGTCAAGCGAAGTTCGACGGATCAATGATATTTAGCTCATGCCTCAACTCAATGAAACGCTTCTCATCCAAGGGCTTTGTGAAGATGTCCGCCAATTGCTCCTTGGTGCCAATGAAAGATAGGACAATATCTCCTCGAGCAATGTGATCCCGGATGAAGTGATTCCTTATCTCAATGTGCTTCGTCTTGCCATGGAGTACCGGATTGTAGGCGATCTTGATGGCGCTCTCATTATCACACAATAGAGGGACCTTGCTATACTCAAGTCCATAGTCCCGCAAGGTTTGCCTCATCCATAAGATTTGTGCACAACTACTCGCCGCGGCAACATACTCGGCTTCCGCGGTGGAGACGGAGACACAATTTTGCTTCTTAGAGGACCAACACACCAAAGATCTCCCAAGGAAGTGACAAGCGCCGGATGTAGACTTTCTATCAACCTTGTCTCCCGCCCAATCTGAATCGGTGAAGCCAACCAACGAGAAGTCCGTGTCCCTTGGATACCATAGACCGAAGTTTGGGGTATCAACTAAATATCGGAAGATCCTCTTCACCGCCATGATATGGCTTTCCTTCGGACTCACTTGAAACCGTGCACACATACCAATGCTTAACATGATGTCCGAACGAGAAGCACAAAGGTAAAGAAGCAAACCTATCTGAAAGAACATCTCTCATATTATGTTTTGAGTGTTTGATGTCAATGTATGTGATACACTAATATTTGTTAAAGTGGTACAGGGATTACATAGATATTTATTCATGTGTGTTGGATTTGATCGTCTGTCAAAAGTAATCAGAAAAAGTTGGCCAGGCCGGATAATCCGGGCCGGATATTGTTGAAATATCCGGCCCCCTGTTTTTGGCTAAGTCTCATGGGAAAAGCAGCGCAGTACCAGGGCCGGATTTTTGCCCGGATATTGTCCCGTATTGCACCGGCCGGAATATCCGGGCCGGATATTTTGGAAATATCCGGCCTCGATTTTGGCTAAGGAACTGAAGATTTGCTTCTCGGTTAGGGGCCGGACATTTGGCCGGATAAAGTCACGATTTTGTCCGAAGCCGGATTATCCGGGGGAGGATTATCCGGCCCTTACTTAGGCGGAATATCCGGCCCCAAGCTGCAACGGCTCGATTTTGAGGGGAGGTATAAATACCCCCCTTCTTCTACCTTGGTTGCTTGCTCAATCATTGCTCAAGAATTCTGCCAAGCTACACCACCATTAGAGCCACCTCAAGAAACACAAGATTTGCAAGATCTCCTTCCTCCCCAACCAAATCTCTTGATCTTTGGAGATTCGAAGGAGAAGCCACCGATCTACATCCTCACCGAAGCGTTTTTCATTTCCCCCTCATTTGTTTGAGGGATCTCATGCTAGTGTTCCTATTTGGTTCCCTAGTTGATTTGTGTTGATGTGTTGTTGTTGATTGTTGTATTGTTACAGATTTGGGAGCCTCCAATTCAGTTGTGGATGTGTGCCCCAAGAACCTTGTAAAGGCCCGGTTTCCGCCTCGAGGAAATCCCTTAGTGGAAGTGGGCTAGGCCTTCGTGGCGTTGCTCACAGGAGATCTGAGTGAAGCCTTCGTGGCTGTTGGTTTGGCTTGCATAGCAACCACACTCCTCCAAACGTAGACGTAACTTTTTGCAAAGGAAGGGAACTACGGGAATCATCTCCGTGTCAACGTGTGCTACACTCTCGGTTACCTCTATCCCACTCTATCTCCTATATATTGCGTAGCTATATCTTGCTTAGTTGATAACCTTGTCATATAGGTAAATTCACTTAGTTGCATATCTAGAGAATTTACCTTTGTGTCAAACCTAAATTGAAAAAGAACTAAAAATTGGTTAGCACCTATTCACCCCCCTCTAGGTGCGGCATACGATCCTTTCAATTGGTATCAGAGCCTCGGCTCTTATTTCGGGCTTAACCGCCTAAGAGTATGCCGGACGAGACGCCTATGGAAGAGTCCGATAAGTTGGTCATCATGGAGGAAATCAATTCGTTGAGATCCTCCATGGACGCTCAAATGGAAAGCATGAGAAAATTGATTTCCGAGCTTTTGACTCCGGTCCCTCCTAAGGCTTCCGTCTTAGAGGTAAAGGACACGGGTGTGTTAGAAGAGGGAGGTGCTTCGGCACTACCCTCCTCTACCAAACCCGTGGAAGGTGATAACTTAAACACTATCAAATCTCCCATTGCATCTCCTAGTGGAACTAGTGGAGGTGAGAGCTACAATCGAGTAGCTCCACCTTTTCAATCTCCCGATATACCGGTTCCACATCCCCATTTGAACATTCGAGGCGACCCACCTAAGTTTTCCGTTGAGAATTTCGATACTTGGCAATTTGAGTTTCGCTCTCATGTTTGCAGTGCCTCCAATGAACTTTGGAGAATCATCTTGGAAGGCTTCAAGCCCTACAACCCCGACAAGTTGACTAGAAGAGAAGCGGTTGATAGTCAACTCAACAACACCGCCTTGCACATGATTCAAACTAGTGTGGGGACACAAGAGCTTCCTCGTGTTCGGAACTACACCACCGCCAAGGAAGCTTGGGATGGTTTGGCCGCTAGTTGCATGGGAAGTGAGAGCACGAGAAGGAACAAGTATAATGCTCTTCGGAATCAAGCCGAAGGATTCATGAGGCTACCGGATGAAGATCATCAAGTCATGTATGGAAGACTCCTCATCGTTGCCGATGCCTTCCGGCTTAGTGGTGCCACCCACATCAATGACTCTTGGATCAAGGAGAAGTACATTGAATGCATGATGCCTTTTGTTCCCATTGATGTCAAGACCCTTGTTGGGAGAGAATGCTATTCTTCTCTCTCATCTCAAGATGCCGTGCACGAGATGCAAGCCCTCAAGGTGCTCGAGCAAAACTCTCATGATTCTCGCAATCGTGCCATTGGTATGGCAAAAGGGAACAACCTTGCCTTGGTGGTCAACCCCGTTGAAGAAGTGTACCCTCAAGAACAATATAGGGCATCTTGGAGTATGTCCTATCCGGAAGATTTGGAATGCCACTATCATGATCACATGGCCTTCCATGCAAAGTCATTTTGGGTTGATCCCTCCAAGGCCAAGGAAGACAACATCAAGAGAAACCACAAGAGTGGGTTCACTAGCTTTGGTCCAAAGACAAGATCATGCTACAATTGTGATGACAAGCGCCACTTCATTGCCGAATGCCCCTATGAGAATAGAGAGCTTCATAATGGAAGGCTCATTCCCAAGGACAAGAGCAAAGAATCAAAGGGCAAATATTCAAAAGCCCCCAACAAGAAGTTCTACAACAACAAGACCAAGAAGGGCAAGAGGCCCCCAAGAGTTGTGCTAGTGACTAGGGAAGAATATTCTTCCGATGAAGTTGAAAGCTCTAGTGATGATGAAGGAGAAAGCTCAAAGGAAGTGGCCGCCATTGTCACTACCAACATTCCCTCTTCATCTCTCTTTGAATCCCCCAATGAGAATCCTCATATCAAGAATGCACATTGCTTCATGGCAACGTCCTCCTTGGACACATCTATTGTGCTATCAACTCAAGAAGAATATTCCTCCGGAGATGATGATGTTGATGATGAAGAAGATGCAACCTCTAATGGATTGGTCGCTCTTGCCTCCCTCTCCACTAACTCTTCATCACCAAGTGAATCCCCCAATGAGATCATTCATGTGGAGGAAGAAAGTTGTCTCATGGCCAAATCCTCCGAGGTATCATCTCCTAGCCCCTCTATGCCTAACATATCAAGTGATCTAGGGGTTGATGATGCTAGTCTAAAAGTGAAACAAGAAATGCTAGAATTTGATGAATTCATGTTTAACCTACAAGGTATCAACAAAAAGCATGTTTCAAATCTCATGGCTCGTTTAGCTCAACAAAATGATATGCTTGAGAAAAAGGGTCAAATAGAGAGAGAAGACTCTCTTGAAATCCATGCTCTTAAAAATGCCCTTGAGGAAAGTCAAGAAACTATAGCTTCTCTTGAGGAGAGGCTAGAAAATCTTGAAGAGCCTCAAGATGAAATTAACAAGCTCACTAAAGCTAGAGATCATGCTAGGGCTAAGACTAAATTGCTTAAAAAGGAAAAGGCCCAATTTGGTGTTGATCATGAGAAACTTGTGAAGGATCTAGATGAACTAGACAAAGCTCACAAAGCTTTGAAGAGTGAATACTCTCTCCTATCCAAGTCAAATGAGCAACTTCAAATTAGGCTTGCTTCATATGATGTGCCTAGTTCCTCTACTCCTTCATGTGATCATGCAAATATTATTGAGGAAAATGCTAGGTTGAAGGATGAACTTGCTAAGGCCTCCTCTCCCCAAAGTAAACTTTCTTTGGATGATCTTTTGAGTAAGCAAAGATCAAACAATGGGAAGGAGGGCCTAGGTTACAATGCCAAGGCAAAGAAGGCAAACAAGCAAAAGGCCAAGCCCGCACAAGAGAAGAAGAAAGCTATCACCAATGGTGAAGCCCCTAAGGGCAACACCATTAATGATGATAATGCGGGAAATGCTAACCCTCACTATGTTCTATTTAGAGATTATTATGGTGATGTGTATGCTAAATATGTTGGCCCATATGATGGTTATGTTGCTTGGTCTATTTGGGTCCCCAAGACCCTTGTTGCTAACAAAAGAGGACCCATTGAGAAATGGGTACCTAAATCCAAGAATTGATCTCATGTAGGACTATGCCGCCGGAGGTTCAAAATGGGTACTTGATAGTGGATGTACAAGTCATATGACCGGCGGCAAGAACCTCGTCAAGGAGTTGAGGCCCAACATAAACAATATCACCGTCTCCTTTGGCGATAATTCTACATCCGAGGTAATGGGTTTTGGCAAGGTTGTGGTTGCACACAACATAACACTTGTGGATGTCATGCTTGTCAAAACCCTTGGTTACAATTTGCTTTCCGTTTCCGCCCTTGGCAAGATGGGTTTCGCCGTCTTTATTGATAATGATATTGTGGTCCTCTTGTGGAGCAAGACTCTAAAAGTCGCTTTCGTTGGGTATCGCGAACATAACTTGTATGTGGTGGACTTTTCGGGGACCACCACTTCAAGTGCAATGTGCCTATTCGGAAAGGCGGATGTGGGTTGGTTGTGGCATCGCCGCCTAGCCCATGTCAACATGAGAACTTTGCAAAGTCTTCACAAGGGGAACCATATTGTGGGACTAATGGAAAATGTTTCTTTTGCCAAAGATCGTGTTTGTAGGGCTTGTGTTGAAGGCAAAATGCATGACTCTCCGCATCCAAGCAAGACTATCATCTCTTCCAAGAGGATCTTGGAGCTCCTTCATGTGGATCTCTTTGGTCCCGTTACTCATGCAAGTCTTGGTGCGAAGAAACATTGCTTGGTGATTGTTGATGATTACTCAAGATACACTTGGGTCTACTTTCTCAAGACAAAAGATGAGACTCAACAAATATTCATTGACTTTGCCACCGAGGTGCAACGCCAACACAACCTCCTCATTATGGCAATAAGAAGTGACAACGGCTCCGAGTTCAAGAACTACACACTCAATGATTTTCTTAGTGATGAGGGGATTCGTCATCTGCTTACACCCCTCAACAAAATGGTGTTGCGGAGAGGAAGAACCGGACTCTTATGGATATGGCAAGATCTATGATGGCGGAGTATAAATCCCGCTATAACTTTTGGGCCGAAGCCATCTCCACCGCTTGTCACTCTTCTAACCGGCTCTATCTCCGCAAGGGATTGAACAAGACTCCATATGAAATACTCACCGGCAACAAGCCTAATATCTCATACTTCAAGGTGTTCGGTTGTAAGTGTTTCTACAAAATCAAAGGAGTTCGTTTGTCTAAATTTGCTCCTAAAGCTTTGGAGGGTATATTTGTTGGTTACGGTGCCGAATCTCACACTTATAGAATCTTTGATATAGCCTCCGGGATTATCATCGAATCTTGTAGTGTGAGGTTCGAAGAAAATGATGGCTCCCAAGTGGGGCAAGTTGATGTATGTGCAGGTGATGAAATACCTCAAGATGCCATAGTAAGAATGGGTGTGGGATTTTTCCGCCCCATTGAGGGACACGGTGTGGCATCTCGGGAAGAACTATGCTCTACCACGGTGGAGCCCTCATCCTCTCAACATCAACAAACCCCATCTCTTGAAGCTAATGATGCACCAACCCAAGAACAAGAAGAAAACCCTCTCTCTCATGTACAAGATCAAGGACAAGATCAACCAAGAATTCATGATGGCTCCGATGAGTATCCATTTGATATTTGCGCTTCACCAAATATTGTCCAAGATCAAGCACATGAGGATGAGCATTCTCAAGAAATTGAGGAAGCTCAAATTGAAGGTCAAGACGGGGACCCAAATGATCAAGTTGATCAAGTGACACCTCCAAGGCCTAAAAGAACCAAGGAGGAGATCGAGGCCCGTCGTCTAGCAAGAAGAGATAGGACCCTTGAAATTCGTGGACACACTCATGACAAGGTCCTTGGTGATGTTCGAGCAAAGGTCTCCACAAGAAGGCAATTGGCTAACTTTAGCAATCATCATGCTTATATCTCCGTTGTGGAACCCAAGAAAGTATTTGAAGCCCTTGAAGATTCGGATTGGGTGGAAGCCATGCATGAGGAACTCAACAACTTCAAGCGCAACAAAGTGTGGACCTTAGTAGAGAAGCCAAAGGAGTGCCGCAATGTTATAGGCACTAAGTGGATATTCAAGAACAAGCAATATGAGTTTGGAAATATTGTGAGGAACAAGGCAAGATTGGTGGCTCAAGGTTTCTCTCAAGTTGAAGGAATTGACTTTGGAGAGACCTATGCTCCCGTGGCTCGTCTTGAGTCCATCCGTATCCTTCTTGCTTATGCATCGCATCATAACTTTAAGTTGCAACAAATGGATGTTAAAAGTGCATTTCTTAATGGTCCTTTGCATGAAGAGGTTTATGTTAAGCAACCCCCGGGGTTTGAGGATCTCAACTTTCCTAACCATGTCTACAAGCTTGATAAAGCACTTTATGGTCTCAAACAAGCTCCTAGAGCTTGGTACGAGCACCTTAAAGAATTGTTGGTAGACCGTGGGTTTGATGTTGGGCTAATCGATCCCACTCTTTTTACTAAGAGGGTTAATGGGGAGCTTTTCGTTTGCCAATTATATGTTGATGATATTATCTTTGGCTCTACTAACAAAGCTTTCAATGATGAATTTTCAAAGCTTATGACCGATAGGTTTGAGATGTCTATGATGGGAGAGATGAAGTTCTTCCTTGGTTTTGAGATCAAGCAATTGAGAGAAGGAACCTTCATCAATCAAGCAAAATATCTCCAAGACATGCTCAAGAGGTTCAAGATGACCGAGTTGAAGGGTGTGGCCACTCCTATGGTTACCAAATGTCATCTTGCACTAGATCCCAATGGTAAAGAGGTGGATCAAAAGGTATATCGCTCCATGATTGGATCCTTGCTTTACCTTTGTGCATCTAGACCGGACATAGTGTTGAGTGTTGGTGTGTGTGCAAGGTATCAAGCTTCTCCTAAGGAGAGCCACATGATGGCTCTCAAAAGAATCTTTAGATATTTGGTTGATACCCCAAGATATGGTATTTGGTACCCCAAAGGCTCAAGCTTTATTCTCAATGGATATACCGATGCGGATTGGGCGGGTGACAAGGATGATAGGAAATCAACTTCCGGGGCTTGCCAATTCCTTGGTAGATCCTTGGTGTGTTGGTCTTCTAAGAAGCAAAATTGCATATCTCTCTCCACCGCCGAAGCCGAATATGTTGCCGCCGCAAGTGGATGCACTCAATTGTTATGGATGAGGCAAAATTTAAAGGAATACGGTGTCATTTGTGACAAAGTGCCTCTATTATGTGACAATGAAAGTGCTATCAAGATTGCCTATAATCCGGTGCAACATTCAAGAACGAAGCATATTGAGATCCGGAATCACTTCATTAGGGATCATGTTGCCCGTGGTGATATTGAGCTCATCTATGTTCCTACCAAAGATCAACTTGCCGATATATTCACGAAGCCTCTTGATGAAGCAAGGTTCTCTTATTTGAGGAATGAGCTAAATATCATTGATTCAAGGAGTATAGCTTGACCATCTTGCAAACACACCTTTGTCTCAAAACTTTATTTGGTTTAGATGTGGGCATGGAAATAGGGGGAGTGCGGTTTAAACTATTGAGCTATCACTCCCCCCATAATGCCAACATTAAAAGAAATCATTCTCTTTATATCATATAATGATATGTGAGCTTCAATGATGAGTAGTGGTTTTGGGCCCAAGATATATCTTCGCGGTGCCATGCCATAACACTCATATATGGTGGCCTAGGCCACCACACTCTTCTTTGTGAAGAGTTGGAGTTATTTGGGTCTTATCGCCTTTTATTTGACAACTCCATGTTCTTATGGGAAATCACTCTAGTTTGGCCTTATTTGCTCATATCTTGCAAACTTGAGTGATCATGTACCATTAACAGTTTGAACCCTCTAAACCTAAGCCTACTCTCTCCTATAAGCCACTTCCATCTTGCTCATTTGTCATGTTTGGTAAAAACTTGGAGTTTGAGGTTTCTCGGTCGGATGATCTAGGTTGCCCCATCTTATTGGTAAATATGCATCTCATATGTGACGTGATAGTTTATTGCACCACATATGGGTTCGCAAATATCCAACTAAAGATAGGCAGGATTTACGGTGTTCTGGAATTTTCCAGAACACCGGATAATCCGCCCCCCTGGCGCCCCGGAATATCCGGCCGGGCCGGATTATCCGCCCTCACTTTGGGCCGGATTATCCGGCCTGGGCGATTTGCGGGAGGATTAAGGGAGGCCGCGGGGTGAACGGTTGGCACACCAATCAGTTCCCCCACGCGCCCCCTTCTCCCTCCTCAAGCCGCCGGAGTTCCTCCTCCTCGCCGGAGACGCTCCGTCCGCCCCCTCTCGGAGTTCTTGGGTGGATCGGGTGCATCTCCTCCCTAGCTACCTTCTCCTCCAAGCGGTTTCCACAATGGATGTGGGTATGATTCACAATCTCTAACCCTAGATGTTGTGTTTTATATGTACTTTTTTCTTGGTGGAATTGGTGTCTAGTTGTTCCAAATCATTTGTAGTGTACTCCTCTTGCATGCTATGAGGCCGATCTAGTCTTAGACAAGCTTTTGATTGGAAAACTGCAAATTTCGCAGGGCCGGATTATCCGCCCCCCGAGCTGGCCGGATTATCCGGCCCGGCCGGATTATCCGCCCCCAGGGGACACCGGATTATCCGGCCTGGAGCTTCATCGCCGCTGCAGTTTTTGCTTCAATCTATCATGTCTAGATTTGTACCGACTTATAGCATGTTTCTCGAGTATATTACTGTATCTTACATGACTTATGAGCATTACCTTTCCTTTGCTACCCGCCTTTGCTTCTCACAGGTGGTGCTTCTCGGGGTGGTCGGAGACGCTCAAGGCATGATCGATCTAGTGACGAGTTTGCATCCAATGCACCTCGCAAGTCCGTCACTTCAAGGCGGAAGAACAAGGAAGTGAGGGAGAACTACAAGGCCATGGACCCAGTTTCTTATTCCGCTATCCGCTTGAAGAACTGGTATGAAGATGTCCCAAGGGATGAAGAGATAGAGGGCAGGAGATACTGGTGCATTGAGCAGGAGTTCATCTACAAGGACGTCTATGAGCCCATGAAGAATCTGAGACCCATGCAAGCTATCGATGTGGACATTCTGGCTGAAAACGATCACTTTGAAGACGCAATCTGGGTAGCTGGAAGGATGGGCTTGCTTGAGATCATGAAGATTCAATGTGACTATAGTCCAGATTTGGTGAAGCAATTCTTTGCCACTTTGGCAATCAAGAAAGATGAGGAACACACTATGGAATGGATGACTGGCTCCACTCACTGCAGTGCCACTCTGCGCCAATTTGCTGGTATTCTTGGAGTTCCTGTTGATGGGGGTCGTCGCCTTCATGGACCACAACAGACAGATAAGAATGCTCTTGTGCATCTCTATACCTCAGCGGGAAAAGTTGGTTTTGCTAAGGGGCTGCTTCCCATATACAGTCAGTTGCTTCGGTTCTTTCGGGCAACCATTTGCCCAAGTGGTGGTAACAATGATGCTCTCCGGGGAGCCCTTGTGGACCTTATGCACCTCAGCTATAAGTGTGCTCGTGATGTGACTGAGGAACGGGACTACACTCTTGATGTCATGGACTTTATCTTCCATGAGATCCATGATGCCATGGTCTCCCGGACCACCATACCCTATGCACCCTACATTCAGCTTCTCATCAACAACTCTGTGGCTGTGGGTGATGAAGACTTGAGTGGGTATCCTTTGGTGAAGCACAGTGTCAAGAAGGCCTACAAGCTTAAGCCAGTCTCTTCAGCCGTACCTGCTCCTGACACTTTCATGCGTGATGCTCGTTCTAGTGGCTTTGCTCCTGCTCGTCATCCTGATGTCCCGGCTATGAGGAAGCAAGTGAGCCGGCTTAGTTGGTTTCAGCGTCACATCCTTTGCATGAACATTGAGATCCATAAGGAGAACTATGCAGCTAGCCGAGAGCGTTCTGAGATTAAGCACACTCAGGCGGTTATTCTTCACAAGCTTAGTGGTGATCAAGGACCCCCGCCTCAGCCTCCAGCTCACCAGGGTTACAGTGGATGGCACTCTGCACAGGTTCCATGGAGTGATCTTGATGATTGCCTTCACGCCGCTCTCCGGATGCACCTGACACTGATGAGGAAGAAGAGGAAGCGGCATACCAGTCCGATGATGATGATGCCTCCGAGTGATCCCCATGGGGCGAGTAGCATCGCGCTTGTCCCCTTTTTGGCGTTTCGATGCCAAAGGGGGAGAAGTGTTCTATTAGGAACTATCTCGGGGATTTGCATGGTTTGGGCACAAGCATATGCGTTTATCATTCCTTTATTGCTTGTGTTCCCTCTTATTTGCACTATTTGCTTTGGTTGTGTCCCGTTTAAAACTATGTGCTATGTGGTGTGAGACATTGTTATGGTTTTCGGATTTCTATATGTTGAGATCAAGGATGCTATATTATGTGTGATGCTATATCTCCGTATCTTATATCTACACATGGGTATGATTTCTTGCATCATATCTCAACTTCATATTTGTATATGTCTCGTGTTAGAGCTCATGATGGATACCTCTAGTGTTGAGGCACCTCAATCCTATGTGTTGTGTATTTGTATTCAAATGCAAATTACTTATATGCACACATGTAGGGGGAGTGCCTCTATGTTTTTGCCATCATGTTTGTCTCTATAGTTATTCTCTTGCAAATCCGTATATTGTCATCAAACACCAAAAAGGGGGAGATTGAAAGAACATCTCTCATATTATGTTTTGAGTGTTTGATGTCAATGTATGTGATACACTAATGTTTGTTAAAGTGGTACAGGGATTACATAGATATTTATTCATGTGTGTTGGATTTGATCGTCTGTCAAAAGTAATCAGAAAAAGTTGGCCAGGCCGGATAATCCGGGCCGGATATTGTTGAAATATCCGGCCCCCTGTTTTTGGCTAAGTCTCATGGGAAAAGCAGCGCAGTACCAGGGCCGGATTTTTGCCCGGATATTGTCCCGGTATTGTACCAGGGCCGGAATATCCGGGCCGGATATTTTGGAAATATCCGGCCCCCTCGATTTTGGCTAAGGACCTGAAGATTTGCTTCTCTGGTTAGGGGCCGGACATTTGGCCGGATAAAGTCACAGTTTTGTCCCAAAGGCCGGATTATCCGGGGGGTGGATTATCCGGCCCTTACTTAGGCCGGAATATCCGCCCCCCCGGAAGCTGCAACGGCTCGATTTTGAGGGGAGGTATAAATACCCCCTTCTTCTACCTTGGTTGCTTGCTCAATCATTGCTCAAGAATTCTGCCAAGCTACACCACCATTAGAGCCACCTCAAGAAACACAAGATTTGCAAGATCTCCTTCCTCCCCCAACCAAATCTCTTGATCTTTGGAGATTCGAAGGAGAAGCCACCGATCTACATCCTCACCGAAGCGTTTTTCATTTCCCCCTCATTTGTTTGAGGGATCTCATGCTAGTGTTCCTATTTGGTTCCCTAGTTGATTTGTGTTGATGTGTTGTTGTTGATTGTTGTATTGTTACAGATTTGGGAGCCTCCAATTCAGTTGTGGATGTGTGCCCCAAGAACCTTGTAAAGGCCCGGTTTCCGCCTCGAGGAAATCCCTTAGTGGAAGTGGGCTAGGCCTTCGTGGCGTTGCTCACAGGAGATCTGAGTGAAGCCTTCGTGGCTGTTGGTTTGGCTTGCGTAGCAACCACACTCCTCCAAACGTAGACGTACCTTCTTGCAAAGGAAGGGAACTACGGGAATCATCTCCGTGTCAACGCGTGCTACACTCTCGGTTACCTCTATCCCACTCTATCTCCTATATATTGCGTAGCTATATCTTGCTTAGTTGATAACCTTGTCATATAGGTAAATTCACTTAGTTGCATATCTAGAGAATTTACCTTTGTGTCAAACCTAAATTGAAAAAGAACTAAAAATTGGTTAGCACCTATTCACCCCCTCTAGGTGCGGCATACGAACCTATCATCGAACGGTAGAGCTTGGGGTCCACCGCCTTGCCGGTCTCGTCGAGGGTGAGTTGACACTTTAGGTGCATAGGAGTTCCTATCCCGTTGGCCCCCTTCATATCGAAGCGCTTGAGCATGTCTTGAAGATACTTCGCTTGATTGATGAAGGTGCCTTGTTGCATTTGCTTGATCTCGAACCCGAGGAAGTACTTGAGTTCCCCCATCATTGACATCTCGAACCTATTAGTCATCAACTTTGCAAACTCATCATTAAACTTTGTGTTAGTTGAACCAAATATGATGTCATCTACATAAAGTTGGCATATGAAGAGCTCCCCATTGACTTTCTTAGTAAAAAGAGTGGGATCGATTTTCCCCACTTCGAAACCACGGTCTTCAAGTAACTCCTTTAGATGCTCATACCAAGCTCTAGGAGCTTGTTTGAGACCATATAGGGCCTTTTTGAGCTTGAAGACATGGTCCGGAAAATGGGGGTCCTCGAACCCCGGGGGTTGCTTCACATATACCTCCTCATGTAAAGGACCATTAAGAAAAGCACTCTTGACATCCATTTGTTGTAGCTTGAAACCATGATGAGCGGCAAAGGCCAAAAGGATACGGATGGACTCAAGCCTTGCAACGGGTGCAAAGGTTTTGCCAAAGTCCACTCCTTCAACTTGAGAATAGCCTTGTGCCACCAATCTTGCTTTGTTGCGGATGACGATGCCATGTTCATCTTGCTTGTTCTTGAAGACCCATTTGGTGCCGATAACATTGCGGCAATGACCGGGTCGCTTCATGAGAGTCCACACATCATTCCTCTTGAAGTTGTTGAGTTCCTCTTGCATTGCAATCAACCAATCCGGATCTCCAAGAGCATCGTTGACCTTGAGTGGTTCCACCATAGAGACAAAGGCGTGGTGCTCACAAAAGTTTGCTAGTTGCCTCCGGGTAGTGACTTTGCTCCTCAAATCTCCAATGACATTATGCAAGGAATGAGACTTGAGACGCAAATGTCTTGTAGTAGTGTCTTCACGGCGAGTATCAGCCATAGGAATAGGTTCTTGTGAGGCCTCTTGATCTTCATCAAGGTTTTGGTCCTCGCCTTGACCTTCATTGTTGTTGTTGAGAACATCATCATCATCATCATGAGAACCGGATGACTCGGGGGTATTGGGAATGGTAGTATCCGGAAAGATTGTCCCCGAATCACTTGGTGAAGAAATTGAAGCTTGGCCTTGATCACTTGGTGTCGGTTGTTGTTGTTGTGGTAGATGAGCTTGCGGTTGTTGATGTTGAACTTGAGGTTGTAATAGTGGTTGACTTGCACTTGGTTGTTGATGTCGAACTTGAGGTTGAGGTAGTGATTGGCTTGCATTTGGTTGCTCAATGGAAGAAGCTTGGCCTTGTGGTGTAGATGGCTCCACTTGGGTGGAACTTGGTGTAATATCCCAGGTATTGGGGTTACAAAAATAGAGGAAACAGATGTGTGCATTGCATTCATGCATAGAAAATCCGGGGAATTTTCGCGCTTTAAAGTAAAACAGTCACAGTAACTGAAGTTTCACTTGACCTTGGTGGAATTGAAGTAGTTCATCAAGTCAAGCGCTATAAACCTCAATGTGACTTTGTTAAAACTTTGTTTTGGGTAGAGATGATTTGATCTAAGGGGTTAGATCAAATGGAACTAATAATCAACACAACAACACCTTACTCAAGGATAAATTGTTTGATCTTATAAAAGATTATAATATGGTAATCCTTGCCATAACATATGAGCATCCATTCAATTGCAAATCAAGTAACAATAAAATAGAGAAACCATTCTTTACTAATCTTATCCATGTCTTAAACTAATCCTTGATCCTACCATGAATCTCATGGTATTCATTTTATTTCAATCTTGGAATTAAAACAAGGAGATCAACCCTAGAAGTATGTATTCTTCCCCATTCCATATTATTAAACATCAAACCTAGAGAGGTGAGAGTTCTATGTTGTTTATTAGAGAAGCAATGACAAACCTTGAGGCAAACCTTGGATATACATATCCATATGATCACAACATCATCTTTAAGAAGAACCCTAGGATATTATTAAGACATTTCATATAGAGAGAAACCAGTTAGGTTAAACATAGAGATTGATGATCACATCATTCTCCATGAAGCCTAACCTTAGGATGGTATTAAAGTCCTTCTCAAATGAGAGAGACCATTCATACTAATCCTAGCTTTACCTATTTAAGAATCAAGTATAAACTTAGAACTAAAATATTAGGAGATAAACCATTTCATTTTGGAGTGGTGAGATAACCTAATATCACATGGAATAAGATTATATCCATGAAATGATAAAGTAAGGAGGAAACCAATCCATTTAAGATAGACAAGTGGAGTCTTAGCCTAGATACTAAGGAAATATCAGGAGTACACCATAAACCCTAGAATAACTATTCCTATATGAGAGAACTCAAGCTATGGTGTTACACTCAAACTAGTTGAGGCAACACTTGGATTTGAGGGAGAGAACTATCTATATACCCAGATGATTATATCATCATTGATTAAGTAGAACCCTAACATAATACCTCAGGCATCCTCCTGGGATATAAACTTAAGAGGCAACCATAGCAGTTCCATTCAAGGAAATAAAATAGAAGTGCTATACCTTAGTTCATCAAGACAATGCTAGATCATGGAAGAGAGAAACCCATTTCATGAGAGATAACTTAGGAAGCCAAACCTTGATCATTATAGATTGAGTGATGATCATGAACCCTAAGAACTTGAGGTAGAGATATTAAGAACAAGTTGATTATGCCTAATCCATGATCATGCTCTTGAGGTATGTGAGGATAAGTTAAACCATAATAGGATAAGTAAATATCATTCACCACATGAAATCATAGGGAAGTAACTAGTAAGCAACCCTAAGCTTATATCCCAACTTTAACTTGTGATTCACTTGGTGATCATAAGTAGAACCCTACCACATTTATATTCCAATTATTCCTCAATTAAAGAACATAAGAAAACCTTAGAGTCAAACTCTATATTTTATATGGTGAGAAACCATCTATTCATATGACCAAAGTTAACTATAAAAAGAACTATAACCAATTTAGTTAACTTAATGATAAAGTAAGGATAATAATTGTAGTTAATTAGTAGAGGATAAAACCAATTCTCAAATCCTTAGTAATCAAATGAGCACAGAAGCAATTAAGAAAGTAACTATATTATCTTGGTTAGGGGAGATTAACCCTAGCATATGCAATATGATGTCATCCCATCTCTATAACCAGTATTGCAACCTCAATAATATCTTATGCTTCAATTCTTGAACATAAGAAAAACCCTGTGCTACATTATATGGTTCAAACCATATATGTAGTGATAAACTATTTATTTTGGTAACCAAGCACAACCATGATGGAACAATACCTACCCTAGATCCTTTCAAAGATAATAATAACATTAACTTTACAAGGGGGTTGTAATAGAAATCATAAAGCCCTAATAAAATGTTGCTCACATAAAATCATATGCAAGTGATTAATTCCTCAAATGGAAACCAAGACATAATAACAATCTCTGAAATACTTTGAGATGAAAGTACCCACTCTCATAATTCTAAACAGAATTGATTGCATAATAGTAAGTGAATAAGAATAAAAATATAAGTTTATATTTAAAGGTTATGTTGAGTAAGTTCACAGATATGCAAATAATTTAATATAAAATATGAATTCAAATAAAATAGTCAAACAATAGTCAGTATACTAAATCTTGAATGGATTAGCATAATGACAAATATCTGCAAATAGAATTGAATTCAAATTTTAGTTGAAATAGAAAATATACAATAGGAAAAATACAAAACAGAGAAAAAATAAGGGAAATACTTACCTGGCCGAGCAGCCCAGCACCAGCCCACCAGCCTACATCCTGGCCCAAGCCGAAGCCCAAAACCAGCCCAACACCACGGCCCAGACCAACCCACTTACCCCTTCGCCAGAAATATCAGAGGAGAGGCGTCGTCCTCATCTCTTCAGGCGCGTGGAGGCCACCTCGACGTCGTGGCCGGCTTCTCCTCGCGCTGGCGCCCTCTCCTTCACCGGCAGTGTGACGAGGCATGTTCCAAAGATCCGTATAAATACCGCGATGAACCCTAGCTGCTCGATTTCTTCCTCCTCGTCTCATTTTTCCCCACACCGAAACCCTAGCTGAGCCGGACTCCGACCGCCGCCGCCGATAGAGACCTCCCCGAGCTTCGCCGTGGTTGCCATCAGCATCGCCGTCCTCGACTTGCTCTACCTGCAAGAGGAATTGAGCCGGGGTGAGCCGTAGCCTCGCCGTCGACATCGTCTTCCCGGACACCGGCGCCGATGATTACCGGCGATGCCGACCACCATTGACCTCGCCGTCAAGCCCGGCGTGTTCCTGGTGAGTCCCTCGAGCTCCTGGCAAGCTCGCCTTGCTCAATAGCCTCCTGTAGCATGCTCAGCATCGCAGTCCCGTGGCCGCCGCCGCGGTACCTCGCCGCCGGTCACGCTCCGGTGACCTATTCGGAGCGGCGCCGCCACCAAACTGCTCACCATGTCGCCCTGAGTCGAACCCGCCTAGTTCCCTGTCCGCGCGAGCCCCGAATCGCCGCCGTCGTCGGCAACTGGCCGCCGGCCAGGAGCTCCTCTGGCCACGTCGGTGATTTTGACCCAGTCAAAGCCACCGTGGCTGGTGACATGGTCAGGACCCCACCAGTCATTGACTGTGGGTGTGTTCTGCCCGGGTACATTTAGTAATTCCGTTTTAAATTTAAAACTCAGAATATTATTGTAACTTCACATGAATTTATAAAATTCATTTAAACCCAGAAAAATATAAATAAGATATCAAAATTCTTAGAAAAGTAAAATCTATCCAATAAAAATATAATATGAAAATTTTATTTTTTAATAAAATTTAATTATTTAATATTTATTAATTAAGCCTTTTCTTTTAATCTTAAATGAATTAAAAATTCAATAATTAGGAAAACTTTTCAAATTAAATAAAAACTAGTAAATAAATAAAGAAAACATTAAAATTAATTTTCTTTATTTAATATCTTATTAAATCCTTTTTAGAAGGATTTAAACCCTGATTAATAATTACCTTAATTATTAAAATCCTTAAAAATAATAAAATTCTAAATCCAATATTATTTTTATTTTAAAGTTATTAATAACTTCAACTTTATAATGAAGTCATTAACTTAATAACTATATGGTAGATTAGGAAACCCTAATTACATGTTGAATAAAGATTACAACCTCACTAGTTCATGTGAAACCCTAAAACCCTAATTCACTTAGAACCCTAGCTCCATTATTATATGTGAACCCTAATTTGCTTCCACCCTAACCATAGGTTAGAATATATGATCATGATACTTTCTTTTCATTCATAGAACTATAATTGCAACTAAATACTTGTCATGTCTTCATAAAATAATAGAGACCTGCCACTAATAAAATGGTATCCCATATGTTCATCTTCATTAGACCTAGATGATCAAATAGGGTTAACCAAGTGCAAACCATAGATCCTATCCTTAGAGATATTAACCTTAATGGACCATGCTTAGCATCACACCATTGTGATGAACCCTAATAGCAACCATGCCAATATTGTGTATCATATTACATACACACTAAACCCTACTAGTGTGAGATACTTATGAACCATCCTATTTAGGAACCAACTATTCCTTACTTAGTAGATCCAATAGCAAACCCTAGACAACCTCAACCTAAATTGTAATACTTCTTATTCCTTAAGAAGTATGTTCTTCAAAAGTTATTCTTTTGAAGAAAATAAAGAATAGTCATCAACCTTGCCTAATAGGACCTATAAACCCTAGCTATCTATTACCAGTAAGGTGTATCACCATGATAGCAACCATTAATTGCTTAAGATACTTGTACTTCACTAAAACCATACAAGCCTTAATTGTTGATGAATCCAACTTTGTTGGATCCATCTAATATCTACTCTAGAAACTAATTGAAACCATAGTACACCATAGAATCCCACAAACCTAATTATCATACTTGTTCTTTATTAAAGAACATGTTCTTCAAAAGTTATTCTTTTGAACTATATAATAAGTAACAATCAACCATGAACTATAAGACTTAAAATTGACAACTTCTCTTTACTTATTATACCACCATTTTTCCTTGATGTGTATGATTGTTACTATGCATTTTACCACTTGCTTATGATTCTAACCAACACTAACCTGAATAAGAACCTTGTTTGTAAATCACTCTAAAAGTGCAACACACCCTGAAATAATCATTACCACCCACTAATCCTAAGTCATCGGGGTTAGGTCACGCTTAGAGCGATTGCATCTCATACTTATGCATTATTGCATATTTGCCAATCTTTTAAACATCGTCCTTACGGACGATGATGCTATTTCAGAATTTGGAGTTAATGCGTATCGAAGACCCTTGCCTGCATAATCTTGCAGTCAAGAAAGGCAAGTTCATCGCTTGCTCATGTCATTTGAGTATTTTTACCAAATTACTTGCAAAGTACTATGTTTATCACTATTGCATAAAAAGCAAAACCACTATTTTCATAACTATGAATATGACTATGTGGTGGGCAATGGAACCATGGATTGTGTTGATATGGTGGAGGTTCCATTGCAAGGGTTTATATCCATCTAGGATTAAACAACAAATGTCGCCAGTGATTCTTGTGCCGTAATACCCGTGTTAACCATAAGATCTGGAATGGGACGGACTAGTCAATCGTATTTCCACCTCTTGTACATCAACGGATGCGCTTACCGTAGCAGTTGTATCTGGAACAACCGGAGGGTGGGGATCCCACTCTAATTCCCCACGGTAAAGCATTGCTTGCCGTAGCAGTTGTATCTTGCGGAACAACCGGAGGGTGGGGATCCCACTCTAATTCCCCACGGTAATGCGGTCTATGATGGGTTGCAGCTACCGGCGTAGGAGTGTATGGTAGAGCCCAGCACTGTCGTCGTGGTCGGGGTCCACCCTGAAATTACGGGAATAATGGGACCGGCGTGGACCCAGGGTCGGGGCATGCAACAACGGGTGGGTGTGCGAGGTAGCGGAGGAATATGATTGGCTATGACCTTATACGGGCCTCACACCAAAGGAAGTGTGGACGAGCACGCGGCTCGGTTGGCACCAAGGTTAAGATCTCTTATGGGTAAAGCAACACACCTCTGCAGAGTGTAATGAATCGTGACCAGTCACTCCCTGTTCCGGGATATGGAACTGCGAACGCGGCCGGAAAGGAACTCCATGAAGTTCTAGTCAACCGGTGAAGGCTGACGGACATAGTTCTTCTGAATAAAAGCAACCTTTTGAAGAAATGATTATGAAAACTTGCATTGGTATTAGACTTTCTGGTCTAATGCCGTAGCTAGTGCATTAAACACCTCTTTCCTATAATGAACTTGTTGAGTACGCTCGTACTCATCCCACTCTTAAATCCCTGCTTAGATATGGAGGCATCGAAGGAGTATCTACAGTGCAACTCGAAGGCCGAGGAGTCAATATCTACTTCAAGGGACAGGACCCTGTCTGAGGAGTCAAACACTACATCCAAAAAGGAGAAAACCTAGATTAGCAATAGAAGGGAACTAGCTTCCTAAACTTAGCTCCTATTTAGCTAGAATCTATTCATAGCCTCTGTAGCTAGTTAAATACTCTACAAATAGAGTTCGTGTTAGGATTAGACTACGAGTCTTCTGGAGTTTATTTGCAGTTTTACCTCATTGTAAAGTAGGAGGCTGTGATGATCTTATGTAACAGAGTCTGTGTGTAATTCTATAGACATGCCTTGGACCCGCATATGTTTCTGTTGTACCACTCTGAGCGATATAATACTAGTGGAACGGTGTTTCATTGGTGTTATATCAGACTTGCATACTACACCATGCAGTGGTATGCCGGGTCACCACAGTTGGTATCAGAGCAAATGCTTTGACCTTAGGATTAAAACCCTTTAAAGGAGACCTATAGGATTGGTAGTGTCTATAGGAAGTTGTCTTAGCTAAACCAAATAGTTCTTATGACTTGAGATGGATATTCACTTGAGAATAATCCTGACACACTTGAGTCAACTTTTCTTACCTATCTCTCCTAAGTAAAGTTAGCTAGCTAATCCCAAATATGTAGCACATTATTAAGTCCTTAAAAACAATAGATGAGTAGATCACAATTGGTATACAATACATGGTAGTCTAAAGAGAGGATACAACCATAAGGAAGATATCCTATTGGAAGATGTGTACGAACATATGTTATGGTTAGGTAAGAATTATCCAGACCTGTAATAGGAGTAATATCAAGTGATGAAGATAGTTGTATGAGGAAAAATCTTCTATTAAGGTGTGTACCAATACAAGTAATGAGTAAGTAAAATTTATCTAAACTTGTGAAACAACTGATAGTAAGTGATACAAACAAGTGATATGAGGTAGTATAGACCATGATGAGTCAATCATGGGAGGTAAGAAAGAGAGATAGGAATAAAATATGTCTATTTACAGGGTAGAGTTGTTAATCATATATGATTCACCTGAGAATCGTTATGTGATGGAATAGAACATCATAAATATTTAGGAGAAGTACAATAAGAAGTCAGGTGCTCACCAATAGTGCAAGAGTTGTGTTCCAAAACCATGGGAAGTGTGCCAATCACATCATGACCACAGGTTTATAGTAGAAACACTTGGAAGTATAGGAACTATATTCCAATAGTTATGTGTTTAGAGTAGCCATGTTAGAACCAAAAGATATCATGGGAGACAATTTTCAACAAAATAGCAGTTAAGCTAATACTTCCAAAGAACTTTAGGTCAACCTTAAGTATCCCAAACCACTTTGTTTCAAGTTTATCTCATTGCAATTGTGCAATTCAGGTAAATGGCAAGACAAATAGTAGTACGCCATATATATACGTGCTAAGTATCACGATATAAACCTATCTTATGTGGTGTTATATACTACATATCAGAGCCTGATGTTTAGAGATGTCTTACTCAACTATTATATTCAGGCTTATGATGGTGTGTAATATATGCACAAAGCTGAATCTTCTTGGATTTTATTGGATTTTCATTGTTTGACTAGATCCATACATGAAGTTTGACTTTGATATGCAAATGCATGTTGCTATATCAAGTTTTTACTTGATGCTATAGATCTAGAGGGTAATGGTAAACGTGTGAGGAAGTGACGAATTGTGAAGATTCTGAAGACAAGATGAAGGCTCATCAGAAGAAGGAAGCAAAATTGTGGGAAGCAACCACAAAACTCCGAAGGAAGTATCAATATAGAACCATGCTTTACCTCAACAGAGGAGTACTTTAGTACATAAGAAGCATGAAGGTCAAAAATATGATGATTATGGTGAAGCTGAAGCAGATCCATAGTCAATATAAAAGAGGGAATGCATGGGAAATCACTTAGGATACTATATTTATAGTGTCAGCTAGTGGTTTTCTTGCAACAATAAACCCTCGAAAAAGGAAGATGACTTATGAAACCATAGAAGATATAAGAAGACCATAGTTGATATCAGAACACCACAATTGGTATAAGATCAATACTGCGAGATAAAGTAGAAGATGTCTCGTCCAGTTGATCAAAACCTATAATAGAGTTCATCTTTAGATAACAAATAGCCACAATTGGTATCAAGTAGTCCATAATTGGATTATTTGTACCAAGAAGTGGTGAACAAATAAAACCTTATTAGCCAAATAACAATGGATGTCCACAATTGAGTGGATGCACCACAGATATTCTTCACAAGACCTAGAAGAGTACAAACCATAAGCTAGACCCATACCAATATTTTAACCATAAGTTCAATGGTTGGAAGAAAAGGAGTTTAAAACCATAAGAAAACTCTAAGGGGTAGAGTAAAGATTGAGTTGGATGTACTACGACTCAATACTTTGAGTAAGATATAAGAAGAAGGTCTGAACTGAGAGGAAGTTCGATCTTATTCTCATAAGATTGTTGAACAATACTTTCAGAAAGATGTCAGACCAGAAGCCGAGGTTCATACCTCGAGGAAGTAAGAATTGGACTATAACTTGAGAAAGTGAGTATTACTTACTCAGAAGTGCAAAAGTTCAAGGAAGTTAAGCATAAAGAAGTTGGATGAAGGAAATACCATAGACCAAATACAGCTCAAATAGGCCAAAGACCGAAGGAGTTAGACCATACCAGAACTAAATACTAATAGAAAGATTCCTTTCATGGAACCTAAAGAACCCAAAATAGTTATAGATATCAACTATAATCCATGATTGGATAGACTAAATGAGTCTAATCCACTCTTAGGGAAATAAACCATCAAGACCATTTCTATGGTAAGTACCTTACTAAGTACCATTATTGCAGTTTGGGTAGTAAGGGAAAACAAAGACATATTTATCAATTAGGAGAATGTTGTTAAGTTAGTCTTCAGTTGAGACTAGCAGCATCAGAATAAGTCCCAATCCTTGAACCTTCAATGAGAAAGGAAATAAGATTATGATATTGAAAGAAATCAAATAATTAAAGTTAGAAGCCATGGTTCAGAGACAGATATTATTAGATTCCCGGAAGAAAATCATAGAACTGGGATTAGAAATTTATGTGCAGGGACAACCCATAATGGATTCCAGGAAGAATCTGGACAAGGGATATATTCAATTATACCCAGTAAGATCAATACGGAGTTCGAGAAAAGTCGTAGTCTGCACAAGTCAGATCCACACTTCGGAAACGTGAGAGAGTTCAAACTTCGAGGACGAAGTTTAGTTTAAGGGGTAGAGACTGTAATATCCCAGGTATTGGGGTTACAAAAATAGAGGAAACAGATGTGTGCATTGCATTCATGCATAGAAAATCTGGGGAATTTTCGCGCTTTAAAGTAAAACAGTCACAGTAACTGAAGTTTCACTTGACCTTGGTGGAATTGAAGTAGTTCATCAAGTCAAGCGCTATAAACCTCAATGTGACTTTGTTAAAACTTTGTTTTGGGTAGAGATGATTTGATCTAAGGGGTTAGATCAAATGGAACTAATAATCAACACAACAACACCTTACTCAAGGATAAATTGTTTGATCTTATAAAAGATTATAATATGGTAATCCTTGCCATAACATATGAGCATCCATTCAATTGCAAATCAAGTAACAATAAAATAGAGAAACCATTCTTTACTAATCTTATCCCTGTCTTAAACTAATCCTTGATCCTACCATGAATCTCATGGTATTCATTTTATTTCAATCTTGGAATTAAAACAAGGAGATCCACCCTAGAAGTATGTATTCTTCCCCATTCCATATTATTAAACATCAAACCTAGAGAGGTGAGAGTTCTATGTTGTTTATTAGAGAAGCAATGACAAACCTTGAGGCAAACCTTGGATATACATATCCATATGATCACAACATCATCTTTAAGAAGAACCCTAGGATATTATTAAGACATTTCATATAGAGAGAAACCAGTTAGGTTAAACATAGAGATTGATGATCACATCATTCTCCATGAAGCCTAACCTTAGGATGGTATTAAAGTCCTTCTCAAATGAGAGAGACCATTCATACTAATCCTAGCTTTACCTATTTAAGAATCAAGTATAAACTTAGAACTAAAATATTAGGAGATAAACCATTTCATTTTGGAGTGGTGAGATAACCTAATATCACATGGAATAAGATTATATCCATGAAATGATAAAGTAAGGAGGAAACCAATCCATTTAAGATAGACAAGTGGAGTCTTAGCCTAGATACTAAGGAAATATCAGGAGTACACCATAAACCCTAGAATAACTATTCCTATATGAGAGAACTCAAGCTATGGTGTTACACTCAAACTAGTTGAGGCAACACTTGGATTTGAGGGAGAGAACTATCTATATACCCAGATGATTATATCATCATTGATTAAGTAGAACCCTAACATAATACCTCAGGCATCCTCCTGGGATAAAAACTTAAGAGGCAACCATAGCAGTTCCATTCAAGGAAATAAAATAGAAGTGCTATACCTTAGTTCATCAAGACAATGCTAGATCATGGAAGAGAGAAACCCATTTCATGAGAGATAACTTAGGAAGCCAAACCTTGATCATTATAGATTGAGTGATGATCATGAACCCTAAGAACTTGAGGTAGAGATATTAAGAACAAGTTGATTATGCCTAATCCATGATCATGCTCTTGAGGTATGTGAGGATAAGTTAAACCATAATAGGATAAGTAAATATCATTCACCACATGAAATCATAGGGAAGTAACTAGTAAGCAACCCTAAGCTTATATCCCAACTTTAACTTGTGATTCACTTGGTGATCATAAGTAGAACCCTACCACATTTATATTCCAATTATTCCTCAATTAAAGAACATAAGAAAACCTTAGAGTCAAACTCTATATTTTATATGGTGAGAAACCATCTATTCATATGACCAAAGTTAACTATAAAAAGAACTATAACCAATGTAGTTAACTTAATGATAAAGTAAGGATAATAATTGTAGTTAATTAGTAGAGGATAAAACCAATTCTCAAATCCTTAGTAATCAAATGAGCACAGAAGCAATTAAGAAAGTAACTATATTATCTTGGTTAGGGGAGATTAACCCTAGCATATGCAATATGATGTCATCCCATCTCTATAACCAGTATTGCAACCTCAATAATATCTTATGCTTCAATTCTTGAACATAAGAAAAACCCTGTGCTACATTATATGGTTCAAACCATATATGTAGTGATAAACTATTTATTTTGGTAACCAAGCACAACCATGATGGAACAATACCTACCCTAGATCCTTTCAAAGATAATAATAACATTAACTTTACAAGGGGGTTGTAATAGAAATCATAAAGCCCTAATAAAATGTTGCTCACATAAAATCATATGCAAGTGATTAATTCCTCAAATGGAAACCAAGACATAATAACAATCTCTGAAATACTTTGAGATGAAAGTACCCACTCTCATAATTCTAAACAGAATTGATTGCATAATAGTAAGTGAATAAGAATAAAAATATAAGTTTATATTTAAAGGTTATGTTGAGTAAGTTCACAGATATGCAAATAATTTAATATAAAATATGAATTCAAATAAAATAGTCAAACAATAGTCAGTATACTAAATCTTGAATGGATTAGCATAATGACAAATATCTGCAAATAGAATTGAATTCAAATTTTAGTTGAAATAGAAAATATACAATAGGAAAAATACAAAACAGAGAAAAAATAAGGGAAATACTTACCTGGCCGAGCAGCCCAGCACCACAGGCCACCGAGCCCAGCAGCAGCCTACATCCTGGCCCAAGCCGAAGCCCAAAACCAGCCCAACACCACGGCCCAGACCACCCCTTCGCTAAAAAAATAGTGGAGAGGCGTCGTCCTCATCTCTTCAGGCGCGTGGAGGCCACCTCGACGTCGTGGCCGGCTTCTCCTCGCGCTGGCGCCCTCTCCTTCACCGGCAGTGTGACGAGGCATGTTCCAAAGATCCGTATAAATACCGCGATGAACCCTAGCTGCTCGATTTCTTCCTCCTCGTCTCATTTTTCCCCACGCCGAAACCCTAGCTGAGCCGGACTCCGACCATCGCCGCCGATAGAGACCTCCCTGAGCTTCTCCGTGGTTGCCATCAGCATCGCCGTCCTCGACTTGCTCTACCTGCAAGAGGAATTGAGCCGGGGTGAGCCGTAGCCTCGCCGTCGACATCGTCTTCCCGGACACCGGCGCCGATGATTACCGGCGATGCCGACCACCATTGACCTCGCCGTCAAGCCCGGCGTGTTCCTGGTGAGTCCCTCGAGCTCCTGGCAAGCTCGCCTTGCTCAATAGCCTCCTGTAGCATGCTCAGCATCGCAGTCCCGTGGCCGCCGCCGCGGTACCTCGCCGCCCCGCGCCTAGGGGTGGTTTGGTCGCCTCGTGTCCCTCCTTCGTCTGCCCTCTAGACTCCATCTTCGTTTCAACAAAATAGGAACTTCGGCTTTTGTTTCATCCAATTTCAAGAATATTTCCTGTATAACTTTTCTGAAATACAAAACAGCAGAAAACAGGGAACTGACACTGTGGCGTCGTGTCAATAGGTTAGTTCTAGAAAATGCATAAAAGTGTCACGAAGTGTGAACAAAATATATAGAAATTGATGTAGAACAAGCATCAAGGTGCAGATAATAGTATCAAGGTGCAGATAATAGTATATGTAAGATCAAAAATAGTATGAGCATCACGTCCTAACATAGAGATAATGCAACATATCTCTCTTATACTCCACAAGAAAGAAACTTCATCAATCTTGTATTAAAAACTAACAGAGCATATCAATAAGTACTTTCACATGAAGTTTGTTCGGTGACCTATTCGGAGCGGCGCCGCCACCAAACTGCTCACCATGTCGCCCTGTGTCGAACCCGCCTAGTTCCCTGTCCGCGCGAGCCCCGAATCGCCGCCGTCGTCGGCAACTGGCCGCCGGCCAGGAGCTCCTCTGGCCACGTCGGTGATTTTGACCCAGTCAAAGCCACCGTGGCTGGTGACATGGTCAGGACCCCACCAGTCATTGACTGTGGGTGTGTTCTGCCCGGGTACATTTAGTAATTCCGTTTTAAATTTAAAACTCAGAATATTATTGTAACTTCACATGAATTTATAAAATTCATTTAAACCCAGAAAAATATAAATAAGATATCAAAATTCTTAGAAAAGTAAAATCTATCCAATAAAAATATAATATGAAAATTTTATTTTTTAATAAAATTTAATTATTTAATATTTATTAATTAAGCCTTTTCTTTTAATCTTAAATGAATTAAAAATTCAATAATTAGGAAAACTTTTCAAATTAAATAAAAACTAGTAAATAAATAAAGAAAACATTAAAATTAATTTTCTTTATTTAATATCTTATTAAATCCTTTTTAGAAGGATTTAAACCCTGATTAATAATTACCTTAATTATTAAAATCCTTAAAAATAATAAAATTCTAAATCCAATATTATTTTTATTTTAAAGTTATTAATAACTTCAACTTTATAATGAAGTCATTAACTTAATAACTATATGGTAGATTAGGAAACCCTAATTACATGTTGAATAAAGATTACAACCTCACTAGTTCATGTGAAACCCTAAAACCCTAATTCACTTAGAACCCTAGCTCCATTATTATATGTGAACCCTAATTTGCTTCCACCCTAACCATAGGTTAGAATATATGATCATGATACTTTCTTTTCATTCATAGAACTATAATTGCAACTAAATACTTGTCATGTCTTCATAAAATAATAGAGACCTGCCACTAATAAAATGGTATCCCATATGTTCATCTTCATTAGACCTAGATGATCAAATAGGGTTAACCAAGTGCAAACCATAGATCCTATCCTTAGAGATATTAACCTTAATGGACCATGCTTAGCATCACACCATTGTGATGAACCCTAATAGCAACCATGCCAATATTGTGTATCATATTACATACACACTAAACCCTACTAGTGTGAGATACTTATGAACCATCCTATTTAGGAACCAACTATTCCTTACTTAGTAGATCCAATAGCAAACCCTAGACAACCTCAACCTAAATTGTAATACTTCTTATTCCTTAAGAAGTATGTTCTTCAAAAGTTATTCTTTTGAAGAAAATAAAGAATAGTCATCAACCTTGCCTAATAGGACCTATAAACCCTAGCTATCTATTACCAGTAAGATGTATCACCATGATAGCAACCATTAATTGCTTAAGATACTTGTACTTCACTAAAACCATACAAGCCTTAATTGTTGATGAATCCAACTTTGTTGGATCCATCTAATATCTACTCTAGAAACTAATTGAAACCATAGTACACCATAGAATCCCACAAACCTAATTATCATACTTGTTCTTTATTAAAGAACATGTTCTTCAAAAGTTATTCTTTTGAACTATATAATAAGTAACAATCAACCATGAACTATAAGACTTAAAATTGACAACTTCTCTTTACTTATTATACCACCATTTTTCCTTGATGTGTATGATTGTTACTATGCATTTTACCACTTGCTTATGATTCTAAACCAACACTAACCTGAATAAGAACCTTGTTTGTAAATCACTCTAAAAGTGCAACACACCCTGAAATAATCATTACCACCCACTAATCCTAAGTCATCGGGGTTAGGTCACGCTTAGAGCGATTGCATCTCATACTTATGCATTATTGCATATTTGCCAATCTTTTAAACATCGTCCTTACCGGACGATGATGCTATTTCAGAATTTGGAGTTAATGCGTATCGAAGACCCTTGCCTGCATAATCTTGCAGTCAAGAAAGGCAAGTTCATCGCTTGCTCATGTCATTTGAGTATTTTTACCAAATTACTTGCAAAGTACTATGTTTATCACTATTGCATAAAAAAGCAAAACCACTATTTTCATAACTATGAATATGACTATGTGGTGGGCAATGGAACCATGGATTGTGTTGATATGGTGGAGGTTCCATTGCAAGGGTTTATATCCATCTAGGATTAAACAACAAATGTCGCCAGTGATTCTTGTGCCGTAATACCCGTGTTAACCATAAGATCTGGAATGGGACGGACTAGTCAATCGTATTTCCACCTCTTGTACATCAACGGATGCGCTTACCGTAGCAGTTGTATCTGGCGGAACAACCGGAGGGTGGGGATCCCACTCTAATTCCCCACGGTAAAGCATTGCTTGCCGTAGCAGTTGTATCTTGCGGAACAACCGGAGGGTGGGGATCCCACTCTAATTCCCCACGGTAATGCGGTCTATGATGGGTTGCAGCTACCGGCGTAGGAGTGTATGGTAGAGCCCAGCACTGTCGTCGTGGTCGGGGTCCACCCTGAAATTACGGGAATAATGGGACCGGCGTGGACCCAGGGTCGGGGCATGCAACAACGGGTGGGTGTGCGAGGTAGCGGAGGAATATGATTGGCTATGACCTTATACCGGGCCTCACACCAAAGGAAGTGTGGACGAGCACGCGGCTCGGTTGGCACCAAGGTTAAGATCTCTTATGGGTAAAGCAACACACCTCTGCAGAGTGTAATGAATCGTGACCGTCACTCCCTGTTCCGGGATATGGAACTGCGAACGCGGCCGGAAAGGAACTCCATGAAGTTCTAGTCAACCGGTGAAGGCTGACGGACATAGTTCTTCTGAATAAAAGCAACCTTTTGAAGAAATGATTATGAAAACTTGCATTGGTATTAGACTTTCTGGTCTAATGCCGTAGCTAGTGCATTAAACACCTCTTTCCTATAATGAACTTATTGAGTACGCTCGTACTCATCCCACTCTTAAATCCCCTGCTTAGATATGGAGGCATCGAAGGAGTATCTACAGTGCAACTCGAAGGCCGAGGAGTCAATATCTACTTCAAGGGACAGGACCCTGTCAGAGGAGTCAAACACTACATCCAACAAGGAGAAAACCTAGATTAGCAATAGAAGGGAACTAGCTTCCTAAACTTAGCTCCTATTTAGCTAGAATCTATTCATAGCCTCTGTAGCTAGTTAAATACTCTACAAATAGAGTTCGTGTTAGGATTAGACTACGAGTCGTTCTTCTGGAGTTTATTTGCAGTTTTACCTCATTGTAAAGTAGGAGGCTGTGATGATCTTATGTAACAGAGTCTGTGTGTAATTCTATAGACATGCCTTGGACCCGCATATGTTTCTGTTGTACCACTCTGAGCGATATAATACTAGTGGAACGGTGTTTCATTGGTGTTATATCAGACTTGCATACTACACCATGCAGTGGTATGCCGGGTCACCACACTTGGTCCTTCCCCGGTACTCGTAGAAGGTAGCTCTTGAGGTCGGCGAATGCCAACACCCATCCTTCCTACGGCATCCGGGGGAATTGCATCTCCTTTCTCACAAGAAGCACTTCGCTCCTCCAAAGATCTATCATCTTCATTGAATGTCACATCACAAGATTCTACAACTCGCCCATTTGACTTGTTGAAGACTCTATAGGTGAGAATATGTTGCATAGCCAACAAAGATTCCTTCTTGAGCTCTTGAATCAAACTTGGATAGACGTGTGTCCTTGACTAGCACATAGCATTTGCATCCGAAGACCTTGAAGTATGACACATTTGGCTTGTCACCGGTGAGGATCTCATATGGTGTCTTCTCTAGACCCTTGCGAAAGTAGAGGCGATTAGTAGCATGGCATGCGGTAGAGATAGCTTCCGCCCAAAAGTTATAGTTGGACTTGTACTCCATCATCATTGTTCGAGCGGCTTCAATCAAGGTTCGATTCTTCCTTTCGGCGACCCCATTTTGTTGGGGAGTGTATGGCGAGGAGTATTGATGTTGGATTCCTTCTTCGCCGAGGAAGTCATCCAAGGTGTAGTTCTTGAACTCCGTTCCATTGTCGCTCCTTATAGCGAGGATCGTGGTGTTGTACTTGCGTTGAACTTGGTTGGCAAACTCCATCATGGTCCGTTGAGTCTCACTCTTGTGCTTGAAGAAGAATACCCAACAATAGCGTGAATAGTCATCAACGATGACAAGGCAATACTTCTTTCCTCCAAGACTTTCATGAGATGGCGGTCCGAAGAGATCAACATGTAGGAGCTCCAAGCACCTTGTGGTAGATATGGTTGTCTTGGCCTTGTGAGGAGCTCCATGCATTTTTCCTTGAACGCAAGCCCTACAAACACGATCCTTGCAAAAAGAGACATCGTCTTTTAGTCCGAGGATGTGGCCTCCCTTGTGGAGACTTTGCAAAGTCCTCATGTTGACATGGGCTAGTCGGCGATGCCATAACCAACCCTTGTGACCTTTAGCAAATAGGAAAAGAGCGGATGATGTTGTCTTTCCGGAGAAATCAACAACATACAATCCGTTCTCCACATATCCAACAAAGGCTACACGGAGTGTCTTGCTCCACAAGAGGACCACCATATGTTCATCGAAAAAGGTACAAAGACCCATGCGTGCAATTTGATGAACGGAAAGTAAATTGTAACCAAGGGTCTCGACAAGGAGGACATTCACAAGTGAAATGTCGGGTGTTACCACCACCTTGCCAAGACCCAATACCTTTGAGCTTGTGTTGTCGCCATATGAAACGGTAGAATGAGATGGCTCGAGGTCGACAACAATTTCCTTGCTTCCGGTCATATGACTTGTGGCTCCACTATCAACCACCCATTTAGCACCACCGGAAGCATAGTCCTACAAGGAATCAAGTCTTGGATTTAGGTACCCATTTTTCAATGGGTCCTATCATGTTAGTAACAAGGGGTTTGGGAACCCAAATAGTCCAATCAACATTGTCCTCATAAGGACCAATAAAGCGAGCACGAATATGTCCATAGTAATCAACAAAGAGAACATGAGAAGGGTTGTTAGGACCGGCGTAACCCCTTGTGGTAGGATCGGGGGCTTCACCCCTTCTTGGGTTAGATTCACCACCCTCACGGATGGTGCTCATGTCCTCATTGTTCTTCTTCTTCTTGGTCCTTCTTCTTCTCTTCCTCTTGGGCTTGATAGCCACTCCTCCTTCTTTGCATGAGCCCTCATTGGCTCCTTCCTTAGATTCAATGACTCCTTCCAAGTACCGGGCTTGGATTTGGAGTCTATCAATTTTGGCCTTCAAGCGATTAACTTCGTCTTCATGTTCCGGATGAGGGTGAGTGATATCAAACACTTGGACCTCCTTCTCCTTGTTCACCCGGAAATGTTCCATCAAAGCTTCTTCTTGGAGAGAGTTCATCTTTATGAGTAGGCGCTTGTGGCTCTCCAAAGTGGCAACGTCACCTTCATGATTGCAACATGCACGGTCCTTGCTCAAAGGAAAATAATCCTTCAAGGCTTCTTCTTGCATGGAATTGATCTCCATGAGCTTGGCCTTGCTCCTCTTCAAAGAGGCAATCTCATCTTCATGATCACAACAAGTGGCCTTTTCTTTGCTCATGCGGAGGCATTCCATCAAGGACTCTTCTTGCTTGCCATTTAACTCCAAGAGCTTGGCCTTGGTCTTCTCAAGAGTGGCAATCTCTTCTTCATGGTTGCAACATGATGTCTTCTCCTTTCTCAAGCGGTAATACTCATCCAAAGCTTCTTCTTGAAGGGAATTGACCTCCAAGAGCAATGCATTATGCCTCTTCAAAGAAGCAACTTGGTCAACAAGCTCGTCGCACAAAGAGTTGGTGCCTTCATCTTCTTTCTCCTTGGGAGCTTCCTCTTGAGGATGATCACATGTCTCGGAGAGAAGCACATACTTACTCTCCAAGGATTTGAAATCCTTGGTGAGAGTAGCAACTTCCTCAAGAAGTGATTTGTGGTCATCCTCAAGAAGAAGCTTCTTCTTCTTGAGCTCACCCACCAAACCAAGAGCATGATCTCGGTCCTTGGTGAGTTGGGAGATGAGAGCGTTGTTGGAGTCTTCGAGGACAATGACACTAGCTTCAAGAGACATGCGCAAATTTTGCTCTTCCTCATGTGCTTGAGTGAGAGAGGCAATCTCATTTGCCGCCTCCCTCTCAAGCCTCTCCTTCTCCTCTATAAGGTCTTGAGCCGCACCAAGTTGAGCCATGAGGGCCTCAACATGGGTCTTGGTATCCCCTTGCATGTTAGTGAGAAAAGCATCCAAACCCACAATCTCACGCTTAATGGTGAGACTAGTGGCATCATCAATAGATATGACATTAGACGAAGATGTGAGTTTGGAAGGGGATTTTACCTCCGAAGATACCTTTGCCATGAGGCAACGGGAGTTGTTGGTGACGAGGTTCTCATTAGGGAGTCAAAGAGGGAGACGGAGGGAGTGGAAATGGCGATGGCGGCCACTCCCTCTTCTTCCTTGTTCGAACTCTTGTCTTCACGCTCTTCACCTTCATCGGAGGAGTACTCCTCACGGATAATGAAAGCTCTAGGCTTCTTGGTGAAGGAGACCTTGGCGTCACCGGGCTTGGAGGAGAACTTGGAGAATCCTTTGGAGAGGGACTTGAACTTGTCCTTGCGGACGAGCCTTCCACCATTGTCTTCCCTTCTCTCATAGACACAATCCGCGACGAAGTGACTTTTGTCACCGCAATTTTAGCATGTTCTCCCCCTTTGCCCCTCCCTTGGGCTCTTGGAGAGTCACGAGGTGAGTATCTTCTTGGTCTTTATCTTCGTGTCTTATTTCCATCCCAAAAACTCTTTGCGGCGAGAGCCATGTGCTCATGGTAGTTTGTCTTGAGATCATCCGGACTCCACTCCATGGGATCCTCATCGCTCTCACTTGCTTCATGCTCCCTTATCTTCAATGCAAGGTTGGGCTTGCGAGTGTTGTGAACCCGAGCAACAAGGTCCTCCGCATTCTTCTTGGAGATGTCCAAAGCGTTGACTTCACTAAGGACTTCATCGGAGGTCATAGCATGGAAGGAGGCATTTTGGCGGATGGCCGTCAACTTTACTTCCTCATAAGGGAGGAGAGCGTTGTAGAACTTTCTTTTGATCCAATGGTCATCCACAAGAGTTGCTCCAAGATCTTGCATTTGCACGGTGAGAGAAATGAGGCGCCGGTACATCTCTTCGGGAGATTCTCCTTCAACCATGACGAAGTTGTCGGCCATGTTGTTCACTTCATCGAAACGAGAGCTTTGGATGCTCTCATTTCCGAGGAAGAGCTTGTCGAGCTTATCCCATGCTTCCTTGGCGGTCTTGAGCGAGCGAATGTGGGCGCGGTCCTTGGGCGTGACGGCCATGTGGATCATGTTGATGGCGGTGGCGTTGAGTTGGTCATCCACCACTTCTCTTCTAGTCAAGTGCTTCGGGTCTCGTGGTGAACATTGATGTCTACGGGTGCTTCTATTCTTGTAGACAGTGTTGGGCCTCCAAGAGCAGAGGTTTGTAGAACAGCAGCAAGTTTCCCTTAAGTGGATCACCCAAGGTTTATCGAACTCAGGGAGGAAGAGGACAAAGATATCCCTCTCATGCAACCCTGCAACCACAAAGCAAGAAGTCTCTTGTGTCCCCAACACACCTAATAGGTGCACTAGTTCGGCGAAGAGATAGTGAAATACAAGTGGTATGAATGAATATGAGCAGTAGTACGGCGCCAGAAAATAGCTTGCTGGCGTGCAGTTGATGGTAGTAATATTGCGGGAAGCAAACAAGCAGTAGTAACGCAGCAGTAGTAACTCAGTAAAACAGAAACAAGCAGCGATAGCAGTATTTAGGAACAAGGCCTAGGGAATAGACTTTCACTAGTGGACACTCTCAACTTTGATCACATAACAGAATAGATAAATGCATACTCTACACTCTCTTGTTGGATGATGAACACATTGCGTAGGATTACACGAACCCTCAATGCCGGAGTTAACAAGCTCCACAATTCAATGTTCATATTTAAATAACCTTAGAGTGCATGAAAGATCGACACGACTAAACCAAGTACTAACATAGCATGCACACTGTCACCTTCACACCTTGTAGGAGGAATAGATCACATCAATACTATCATAGCAATAGTTAACTTCATAATCTACAAGAGATCATAATCATAGCCTACGCCAAGTACTAACACGGATGCACACACTGTCACCATTACATCGTGCAAGAGGAATAAACTACTTTAATAACATCACTAGAGTAGCACATAGATAAATTGTGATACAAAACACATTGCAATCATAAAGAGATATAAATAAGCACTTCACTACGCCATTCATAACAGTGAATAAGTATTTTGTGAAATATAGCCTAAGAGACCCACACGGTGCACACACTGTCACCTTTACACACGTGGGACAAGGAGTCTCCGGAGATCACATAAGTAAAACCCACTTGACTAGCATAATGACATCTAGATTACAAGCATCATCATATGAATCTCAATCATGTAAGGCAGCTCATGAGATTATTGTATTGAAGTACATAGGAGAGAGATGAACCACATAGCTACCGGTACAGCCCCGAGCCTCGATGGAGAACTACTCCCTCTTCATGGGAGCAGCAGCGTTGATGAAGATGGCGGTGGAGATGGCAGCGGTGTCGATGGAGAAGCCTTCCGGGGCACTTCTCCGTCCCGCGGCGTGCCGGAACAGACTTCTGTCCCCGAATCTTGATTTCGCGATGGCGGTGGCTCGGAAGGTTTTCTCGGGTTTCGTCAATCGTGGACGAGGTTTTAGGTCAGGGACGACTAAATAGGCGAAGAGGCGGAGTCGGAGGGGCTACAGGGGGCCACACACCAGGCCGGCGCGCCCCCCCTCTGGCCGCGCCGGGGTGGTGTGGGGCCCCTGTGGCCCACCTCTGGTCCCTCTCGGGTGTTCTGGAAGCTCCCGGTGAAAATAGGGTACTGGGCGTTGATTTCGTCCGATTCCGAGAATATTTCCTTACTAGGATTTCTGAAACCAAAAACAGCAGAAAACAACTGCACTTCGGCATCTCGTCAATAGGTTAGTTCCGAAAACGCATAAATATGACATAAAGTATGCATTAAACATGTAGATATCATCAATAAAGTAGCATGGAACATAAGAAATTATAGATACGTTGGAGACGTATCAGCATCCCCCTGCTCGTCCCGAGCAGGTAAAACGATAACAAAGATAATTTCTGAAGTGACATGCCATCATAACCTTGATCATACTATTTGTAAACATATGTAATGAATGCAGCGATCGAAACAATGGTAATGACATGAGTAAACAAATGAATCATAAAGCAAAGACTTTTCATGAATAGTACTTCAAGACAAGCATCAATAAGTCTTACATAAGAGTTAGCTCGTAAAGCAATAATTCAAAGTAGAGATATTGAAGCAACACAAAGGAAGATTAAGTTTCAGCGGTTGCTTTCAACTTATAACATGTATATCTCATAGATATTGTCAATGTAAAGTAATATAACAAATGCAATATGCAAGTATGTAGGAATCAATGCACAGTTCACACAAGTGTTTGCTTCTTGAGGTGGAGAGAAATAGGTGAACTGACTCAACATAAAAGTAAAAGAAAGGTCCTTCAAAGAGGAAAGCATCGATTGCTATATTTGTGCTAGAGCTTTTATTTTGAAAACATAAAGAGAGCATAAAAATAAAGTTTTGAGAGGTGTTTGTTGTTGTCAACGAATGGTAGCGGGTACTCTAACCCTCTTGCCAGACAAACCTTCAAAGAGCGGCTCCCATTTTATTTTATTTTTGGGTGGCACTCCTTCCAACCTTTCTTTCACAAACCATGGCTAACCGAATCCTCGGGTGCCTGCCAACAATCTCATACCATGAAGGAGTGCCTTTTTATTTTAGTTTTATTTAGATGACACTCCTCCCCACCTTTGCTTTCTCAAGCCATGGCTAACCGAATCCTTCGGGTGCCGTCCAACAATCACATACCATGGAGGAGTGTCTATTTTTGTTAATTAATTTGGGACTGGGAATCCCATTGCCAGCTCTTTTTGCAAAATTATTGGATAAGCGGATGAAGCCACTAGTCCATTGGTGAAAGTTGCCCAACAAGATTGAAAGATAAACACCACATACTTCCTCATGAGCTATTAAACATTGACACAAATAAGAGGTGATAAATTTTGAATTGTTTAAAGGTAGCACTCAAGAAATTTACTTTGGAATGGCGGAAAAATACCATGTAGTAGGTAGGTATGGTGGACACAAATGGCATAGTGGTTGGCTCAAGGATTTTGGATGCATGAGAAGTATTCCCTCTCGATACAAGGCTTAGGCTAGCAAGGTTTATTTGAAACAAACACAAGTATGAAGCGGTGCAGCAAAACTCACATAAAATACATATTGTAAACATTATAAGACTCTACACCGTCTTCCTTGTTGTTCAAACTCTTTACTAGAAATTATCTAGACCGTAGAGAGACCAATTATGCAAACCAAATTTTAGCAAGCTCTATGTATTTCTTCATTAATGGGTGCAAAGTATATGATGCAAGAGCTTAAACATGAGCACAACAATTGCCAAGTATCAAATTATCCAAGACATTTTACCAATTACTACATGTAGCATTTCCCGTTTCCAACCATGTAACAACAAGTGAAGCGATCAACTTTCGCCCTTGAATATTAAAAGCTAAGAACACATGTGTTCATATGAACCAGCGGAGCGTGTCTCTCTCCCACACAAGGATGAACTTATTCAGAGAACTAAGATAACAAAACAAAAATAAAAGCACACACAGACGCTCCAAGTAAAGTACATAAGATGTGATGGAATAAAAATATAGTTTCACTAGAAGAAACCTGATACTTTGTCGATGAAGAAGGGGATGCCTTGGGCATCCCCAAGCTTAGACGCTTGAGTCTTCTTCGAATATGCAGGGGTGAACCACGGGGCATCCCCAAGCTTAGAGCTTTCACTCCTCTTGATCATAGTATATCATACTCCTCTCTTGACCCTTGAAAACTTCCTTCACACCAAACTTCAAGCAAACTCATTAGAGGGTTAGTGCACAATAAAAATTTACATGTTCAGAGGTGACACAATCATTCTTAATACTTCTGGACATTGCACAAAACTTCTGAAAGTTAATGGAACAAAGAAACCCATCCAACAAAGCAAAAGCGGCCATGCGAAATAAAAGGCAGAATCTGTCAAAACAGAACAGTTCGTAAAGACGAATTTTAAAATGGCACCAGACTTGCTCAAATGGAAAAACTCAAAACTAATGCAAGTTGCGTACATATCTGAGGATCACTCACGTAAATTGGCATAATTTTCTGAGTTTTCTACAGAGAATTAGGCCCAGATTCGTGACAGCAAGGAAATCTGTTTCTGCGCAGTAATCCAAATCTAGTATGAACCTTACTATCAAAGACTTTACTTGGCACAACAATGCAATAAAAGTAAGATAAGGAGAGGTTGCTACAGTAGTAACAACTTCCAAGACACAAATACAAAATAAAAGTACTGTAGCAAAATAAACACATGGGTTATCTCCCAAGAAGTTCTTTCTTTATAGCCATTAAGATGGGCTCAGCAGTTTTAATGATGCACTCGCAAGAAATAAGAGTTGAGGCAAAAGAGAGCATTTAAGTTTAACACACTTCCTATGCAAAGGAATCTTGTACACAAATGAATTCATGAAGAACAAAGTGACAAGCATAAGAGGATAAAACACGAGTAACTTCAAGATTCTCAACATAAAGAGGGGAAACTTAATATTATTAAGATGAATATAACCATGTTTCCCTCTCTCATAATAACTTTCAGTAGCATCATTGATGAAATCCACAATATAACCATCACTTAAAACATTCTTATCATGGTTCATATGCATAAAGGTATCATTATTTTTGTCATAAGAAAAACTCTTCTCATTAATAGTAATTGGAGCAGGATCATTATCAAGAATTTGAACATGGTAAACAAGTTGCATACTAAGGGAATGGTTTTTGGCAAACCAATCATAACTATGACAAGTTTCATAAGGATAATTGTAACATGTGTCATATCCATCTCTATAGCGATTATCTAAACCAGAATATGTAATATTATCATTTTCACTAGAAGTAGAGGTCTCAAATATAGGATCTTCGAGCACAACGTCCCCAAGCTTAGAGCTTTCAATATCATCGTTTGAGGGGACATGAATAATGCTATCATCATTACTTTCATAATCAGTACCAAAAAGATTTCCAACATCAAAGGTAGTGTGCTCTTCCAAATCATGATCACTAACATGGGTAAAGGGTATAGGAAGATCATCGTACTCAGATTCATTATCATAATAATCATTAGGTGCAACATACTTACGGTTACCTATTGTTACCTCATACACGCGGGGATATGCCGTTACTTTTTTCTCTTTATTCTCCTTCTTCTTCTTCTTCTTCATTCCTTCTTCTTCTTCTTCTTTTCCTTCTCCTCGTTCCCTTCTTTAGGAGGAAGAGGCTTGAAGGGTGGCTTGTCCGCATAACCTGATTTACTTTCAGAAACAATAGAAGAAACTTGGGAGGATCCCTCCTTTTCATTAATTAGTTGAAAACACACAGCGGTCCTATCATATTTTGGCAAGGTGTCATCTTCTAAAATATTTTGTATGTAAGTATTTGTATGGCAATTATTAATGCAATAAGAAAGACACCCATGCAGGACATCATCAATATCAAGATCGTTAATATTTAACAAAGAAATTTTTCTTGATAACTCTTCACACTTCAAAAATAAGGTAAGTTCATCATGCTGATTAGGAATAATTTCATCATCACAATACAAATTTGCAGCACTCATGGGGTTCGAATTATCATTGGAGGAGCATTGAAAATTAAAATGACCAACTCTATGGCAAAGTTCACAAATAAAAGGATAGAGGGCACACACTTTTTCTCCAAGATCATCTAGAGCCCTAGACCACTTTCTAGTTTTTTCATTCCTATGATGGATACAATATTCATCTTCTATTTGATTAATTCCACAAGGTCTATGTATTCCACAAAAATTAACATGCTTATAGGAAATAGCATTTTCAGAAGTTTGAACATGTTCATTGCAATCATTAATAACAGTTTCATCCTTCATGCAAGCGTCTTTAAAAGGTTCATGATACTTATCAAAATTCTTCCTAGGCAATTCAATGTGAGAAGCAAAAGCTTTATAAAGATTTGCAACAACTTGAGAGTCAAGACCATAAGTAGCACTCATATCTCGAAATTTATCAGTATCCATAAAAGTTTCAATGCATTCATAATCATAATTTATACCTGACTCTTCACCTTTGTTGTTCTCCCAATCTTCAGCGTTCTCCTCAATCCGATCAAGAAGATCCCACCTAGCTTCAACCTCCTTGCTTGTGAAAGATCCCTCCGAACAGGCATCCAGATAGTCCTTGTGTTGTCCTGAAATCCTCGCATAAAAATTGTTAACAATAACATTACGGGGGAGCTCATGGATGGGACATTTGAGCATTAGTGACTTCAATCTCCCCCACGCTTGAGAGATACTCTCTCCATTACGAGGATAAAAGTTATAAATGTAATTCCTATCAATATGCACTTCATGAGGAGGATAAAATTTAGAGTAAAAGAGAGATACAATTTCCTCCCAACCAAGAGAATGACTATTCTTCAACAATTTATACCAATGCGCCGCTTTACCAGACAGCGAAACAGAGAATAGCTTCTTCCTCACTTCATCCATAGAGATACCTGCACACTTGAATAACCCACATAATTCATGCAAAAACAGTAAATGATCTCCAGGATGGACAGTTCCATCCCCTTCATAGCGGTTATCCATAACACGTTCAATAATTTTCATAGGTATTTTATACGGAATACTTTCAGCAGGTGGATTTAAAATATCAGAAGCATCATTAGAGTTATCGCATATGGGAGATAAAGCATTATCAGAGCAAAATATTTCTTCCAAAGTTGAGGAGCAAAAAAGATTATTTTTATGTAAACTAGCTTCCCCAAGCTTAGACTTCTTCATAGCATTAGCAGTAATTGCATTCATACTAATAACATTGCTACTATCATGTAAATAAGGTTCCATAGGTTTTTTAATTTTCGCATCAAACAATTCTAAATTAGGAAAAAGATTAAAAAGCTCACCAATTTTGTTGTTGTTTTCCATTATGCCTAACTAGTGAAAATAAAAACAAGAAACAAAAAGATGCAATTGCAGGATCTAAAGGAAATAGCTTCGAGTACTTACAACGGCGCCGGAAAATAGCTTAGTAGCCGAGATCCGGAGTGTGAGTACCTTTTACCTTTCCTCCCCGGCAACGGCGCCAGAAAATAGCTTGATGTCTACGGGTGCTTCTATTCTTGTAGACAGTGTTGGGCCTCCAAGAGCAGAGGTTTGTAGAACAACAGCAAGTTTCCCTTAAGTGGATCACCCAAGGTTTATCGAACTCATGGAGGAAGAGGTCAAAGATATCCCTCTCATGCAACCCTACAACCACAAAGCAAGAAGTCTCTTGTGTCCCCAACACACCTAATAGGTGCACTAGTTCGGCGAAGAGATAGTGAAATACAAGTGGTATGAATGAATATGAGCAGTAGTACGGCGCCGAAAATAGCTTACTGGCGTGCAGTTGATGGTAGTAATATTGCGGGAAGCAAACAAGCAGTAGTAACGCAGCAGTAGTAACTCAGTAAAACAATAAACAAGCAGCGATAGCAGTATTTAGGAACAAGGCCTAGGGAATAGACTTTCACTAGTGGACACTCTCAACTTTGATCACATAACAGAATAGATAAATGCATACTCTACACTCTCTTGTTGGATGATGAACACATTGCGTAGGATTACACGAACCCTCAATGCCGGAGTTAACAAGCTCCACAATTCAATGTTCATATTTAAATAACCTTAGAGTGCATGAAAGATCGACACGACTAAACCAAGTACTAACATAGCATGCACACTGTCACCTTCACACCATGTAGGAGGAATAGATCACATCAATACTATCATAGCAATAGTTAACTTCATAATCTACAAGAGATCATAATCATAGCCTACGCCAAGTACTAACACGGATGCACACACTGTCACCATTACATCGTGCAGGAGGAATAAACTACTTTAATAACATCACTAGAGTAGCACATAGATAAATTGTGATACAAAACACATTGCAATCATAAAGAGATATAAATAAGCACTTCACTACGCCATTCATAACAGTGAATAAGTATTCTGTGAAATATAGCCTAAGAGACCCACACGGTGCACACACTGTCACCTTTACACACGTGGGACAAGGAGTCTCCGGAGATCACATAAGTAAAACCCACTTGACTAGAATAATGACATCTAGATTACAAGCATCATCATATGAATCTCAATCATGTAAGGCAGCTCATGAGATTATTGTATTGAAGTACATAGGAGAGAGATGAACCACATAGCTACCGGTACAGCCCCGAGCCTCGATGGAGAACTACTCCCTCTTCATGGGAGCAGCAGCGTTGATGAAGATGGCGGTGGAGATGGCAGCGGTGTCGATGGAGAAGCCTTCCGGGGGCACTTCCCCGTCCCGGCGGCGTGCCGGAACAGAGACTTCTGTCCCCCGAATCTTGATTTCGCGATGGCGGCGGCTCTGGAAGGTTTTCTCGGGTTTCGTCAATCGTGGTCGAGGTTTTAGGTCAGGGACGACTAAATAGGCGAAGAGGCGGAGTCGGAGGGGCTACAGGGGGGCCACACACCAGGCCGGCACCCCCTCGCCGCGCCGGGGTGTGTGGGGCCCCTGTGGCCCACCTCTGGTCCTCGGGTGTTGGAAGCTCCCGGTGAAAATAGGGTATGGGCGTTGATTTCGTCCGATTCCGAGAATATTTCCTTACTAGGATTTCTGAAACCAAAAACAGCAGAAAACAGGAACTGGCACTTCGGCATCTCGTCAATAGGTTAGTTCCGGAAAACGCATAAATATGACATAAAGTATGCATAAAACATGTAGATATCATCAATAAAGTAGCATGGAACATAAGAAATTATAGATACGTTGGAGACGTATCAGCATCCCCAAGCTTAGTTCTGCTCGTCCCGAGCAGGTAAAACGATAACAAAGATAATTTCTGAAGTGACATGCCATCATAACCTTGATCATACTATTTGTAAACATATGTAATGAATGCAGCGATCGAAACAATGGTAATGACATGAGTAAACAAATGAATCATAAAGCAAAGACTTTTCATGAATAGTACTTCAAGACAAGCATCAATAAGTCTTGCATAAGAGTTAGCTCGTAAAGCAATAATTCAAAGTAGAGATATTGAAGCAACACAAAGGAAGATTAAGTTTCAGCGGTTGCTTTCAACTTATAACATGTAAAAATATCTAAAAACATCCTGTGAGGAGTCTCCATATCTCCAGTTTTTGTTGGGGTTCTATTCGTCGTTATCTTTCCAACAAAATTGGTTTCATGTCAATCGGTGTTCGGGAGCATTAGTTATTAAAGAAAAAGAAAAAGGGAAAAGAATAAAAAAAGGAAAAAGAAAAACAGGAGGTGGGGCCGCCGGCCGGCCGCCCGGCCTGCCAGGCCATGCGCCGCCCACCGGCCAGACGGGCGCCAACCGGACCGGCTAGGCACGGCCCACCCGGCCAGCCGACCAGCTCGCGCCTCGCCCCCCGCGCGGTTCCCGCCGGCCTGCTCGGCTGCCGCCCCAGCCTGACCGGCCTCCTGGCCGGGCTGGGCCCTCTCCGTCCTCGCGCAGCCCACACGCCCGCGGCGCCCTCACACTATTTGCCGCCTGTGTGCGTGCGTTGCCCCGCCCGGCTGCTGGGCCGGTCGGACCGGACGGGCCGCCGGCCTCCTCAGCGCCCAGTCCGGTCGGCCGGCCTGGCAACCGGCTGGGCCTCTTTTTCTGCTCGTTTTATGCGATTTTCACACAGTTTTCTCCCCAACGGTTATTTCTTCCTCCCTGCTATAAATACCTTTCTCCCACCTTGAGACAAGTAGTTCTTCCCTTTCTCTCACCTCCATTGTTGCATTTGAAGAACTTGCTCTCCCCTTTGATTCCTCCCATAGTTCTTGCTAATTCTTGAGGGATCTAAGAGAGGAGATCTAGATCTACACTTCCACCAATCCATTTCTTCTCTAAGTGAGGGGAACTCTTGGGATCTAGATCTTGGAGTCTTTTGTTGACTTTCCCCATTGTTCTTCCTCTCCAATCTCATCCTAGCATTTGTTGTTTGGGTGGGATTTGAGAGTGAAGGATTTGAACACCTCTAGTGTTCTTGCTTTGCATCATTGCATAGTGTTGAGCTCTCCACCACGATTAGTTCGAGTGAGAGACCGTGAGCTTGTTACTCTTGGAGGGAAACCTCCTAGTTGGCTTGGCGGTTGGTGCTCCGGTGATCTCTTCAAGAAGATTGTGAAGAGGCCCGGGCTTCTCCTTCGTGGAGCTTGTGAAGTGGTTGTGGAGCTTGCCATCTCCGGAGCGGAGGAAAAGCTAACCATAAGGAAAGGGCCATTATCCTTCGTGGGTGTGGTTCGGAGAATAGGGTGAGCCTTCGTGGCGCGGGGAATCCTTCGTGGGACCTCCACTCCTCCAAACGTGATGTACCTTGTTGCAAAGCAAGGGAACACGGGAATACATCCTCGTCTCCGCGTGCCTCGGTTATTTCTATACCCGAGCTCTCTTTCCTTGTGATAGCCATCGTGCTTGAAGTACATATATCTTGCTATCACTTGTGCTACATATATCTTGTGCCTATCTTGCTTAGCTCTAGTTGCCATTGTTACACTTAGTTGAGCTTAGCATATTTAGGGTTTGTGCTTGTAAACTAAACATTAGTTTAATTCCGCATTCTTACAAGACAAATCCGCAAGAGTTTGTAATTGCCTATTCACCCCCCCTCTAGGCGACATCTCGATCTTTCAGCTACCAACTCCATCATCATAGCCTTCACTTGGTTAACGATGGATGACTCCAATTTCTTGAGGTCATCCAACGTAGCCGTTGTGCTATTGACGGTAGATGGTGGAGGTGGTAGCTCACCGGGAAGGGACCCATTCTCGGCCGCCTCTTGTTCGGCCATTTCTTAGGCGGTAAAGCCCGAGCAAGAAACCTCGCTCTGATACCAATTGAACGGATCATAGCGAACAAAAGGGGGGGGGGAATGGGCGCTACACAATTTTTTGCCTTTTTCAATTTTTAGTGCAACGGAAGTAAAGGTGATAGCTTTGTTGTTCGAGGTGATCCTAGTATGATCCTAGACTAATGCAACAAGCAAAGGAACCAAGCAACAATAATAAAGTTGAGGAGCGGGACAACCGGAGGGCGCGGAGACGAGGCGAGGATTTGTTTCCCGCAGTTCCTCCCACAAAAGGGAGTACGTCTGCGTTGAGGAGGTGCTAGCCTCACACAAGAGGCTAGGCGGCCACACCACGAAGGAAGGCCTCACCTTCTTCCTCAAGAGAGCTCCACAAAGGGGCTCCCCCTTCTCCACTAAGGCACCGGTCGAGGCGGTGGTTCCTTCACAAGGTTGGGGCGAGCTCCACAACACTAGGAGGCTCCCAACACCCTATGGGGCTAGCACAACTCCAAGCTAGCCTCCATAGGAGCACTTCATCCAAGATCCCACCATAGGAACCCTAACACCAAGATCCACAAAGGACTAGCACGAATTGGTGAAATCTCTCTTGGTAGAACTATAGATCGGGGCCTCCTCCACCACTCCACAAAGTTTAGGAAAGATTGGTTGGATGGTCGAGGAGATCCTCAAGGATTAAGCTCAACAACAATGGAGGAGAGAGAAAGAGACGAGATAAAATTGAGCTGGGGAAGAAGGGGCCTTTATATAGGGGCCCCCGAAATCCAACCGTTATGTGTTGTCTCCGCACGACCGGTACTACCGCTTTGGAAAGCGGTAGTACCGCTCTGGACTCGAAACTCCCTTCAGAGATAGCCACGTGGACTTATAGCGGTAGTACCGCTTGCGGTACCGCTTTGGTACCGCAATGGTCTTTGTAAGTTTTTGGCTTAAGTTACGGTACCAAAGCGGTACTACCACACGTAAGTGGTACTACCGCCCATGGTACCGTAGAGGTACCGTAACGGCCTTTGTAAGTTTTGGCATGAGTTATGGTACCTAAGCGGTACCAAAGCGGTACTACCGCTTGCGAGCGGTACTACCGCCCATGGTACCGTAGAGGTACCGTAACCTTCTCTGTTAGGGTTTTCAGTGCAATTCTCCGAGCGGTACTGTAGGGCGGTACCAGTAGGGTAGCGGTACTACCGCTACTGTACCGGTAGTACCGGTCATGAAGTGACTGCTTTCTCCTCTTTTCCTCTCCAGCCATGTTACCTCATGATACACACACAAAACCAGAAAACCTATAAGCTACGCTTCAGTCCTCCGATCTTGACGTGTTCAGCGAGGTCACCGTGCACTGGCAAATCTATCAAAGATAATGTTTGTACACGATGAGATTCACTCAAGTGTTGTTATCAAACACACAAAACACGGAGTATAGATTTTGCTCTTACACCCGGTGCGTCCCTTGTGGGACGGGGACGGGCTCGGGGCGCCGGACACCGTATAGTAGAACAAAACAATATTTGTAGCAAGACAGTTATACTATTGTCGCATCGTGAACTACTCCTCGCGCACACACCACCGGCAACATTCAAACTCTGGCTGGTGCTGCTTGCATGGAGGCAGCTCCTTGTGACGGTAAAGCACACGTCCGTTGGAAACCCAAGAGGAAGGTATGATGAGTACAACAACGAGTTTCCCTCAGTAAGAAACCAAGGTTTATCGAACCAGTATGAGATGAAGGTCACGTGAAGGTTTTTGGTGAAGTAGTGTATGCAACACCGTGATTCCGGCGCCAACGTGGAACCTGCACAACACAATCAAACTACTTTGTCCCAACTTAACAGTGAGGTTGTCAATCTCACCGGCTTGCTGAAAACAAATGATTAAACGTATGGTGTGGAGAATTATGTTTGCTTGCAGAAAACAACAGAGAACAATGATTGCAGTAGATTGTATTTCAGATGTAAAAGAATGGACCGGGGTCCACAGTTCACTATTGGTGTCTCTCCAATAAGATAAATAGCATGTTGGGTGAACAAATTACAGTTGGGCAATTGACAAATAGAGATGCATATACATATCATGATGACTACTATGAGATTTACTTAGGGCATTACGACAAAGAACATAGACCGCCATCCAGCATGCATCTATGCCTAAAAAGTCCACCTTCGGGTTAGCATCCGCACCCCTTCTAGTATTAAGTTGCAAACAACAGACAATTGCATTAAGTACTGTGCGTAATGTAAACAATACAAATATCCTTAGACAAAGCATTGATGTTTTATCCCTAGTGGTAACAGCACATCCACAACCTTAGGGGTTTGTCACTCCCCTAGATTCAATGGAGACATGAACCCACTATCTAGCATAAATACTCCCTCTTGGAGTCACAAGTATCAACTTGGCCAGAGCCTCTACTAGCAATGGAGAGCATGCAAGAACATAAATAACACATATGATAGATCAATAATCAACTTGACATAGTATTCCATATTCATCGGATCCCAACAAACACAACATGTAGCATTACAAATAGATGATCCTGATCATGATAGGCAGCTCACAAGATCTAAACATGATAGCACAAGAGGAGAAGACAACCATCTAGCTACTGCTATGGACCCGTAGTCCAAGGATGAACTACTCACGCATCAGTCCGGAGGCGGGCATGGTGATGTAGAGCCCTCCGTGATGATTCCCTCTCCGCGGGTGCCGGAGGCGATCTTCTCGAACCCCCGAGATGGGGTTGACGGCGGCGGCGTCGGAACTTTTCGTATCGTGGCTCTCGGTACTAGGTTTTCGCGACGGAAGGAATAAATAGGCAAAGGGGCGGCTGGGCACCCGAGGCCCACCCCATAGGCCGGCGCGGCCAGAGGTGGGGCTGCGCCGCCCTATGGTGTGGCCGCGCCGCCCTATGGTGTGGCCGCCTCGTGGCCCTTCTCCGTCTCCTCTTCGGTGTTCTGGAATGCTCCGTGAAAAATAAGACCGTGGGCTTTTGTTTCGTCAAATTCCGAGAATATTTGTAAACTAACTTTTCTGAAATAAAAAACAGCAGAAAACAGGAACTGGCACTGCGACATCTTATTAATAGGTTAGTCCCGGAAAATGCATAAAAACATTATAAAGTATGACTAAAACATGTTGGTATTGTCATAAAACTAGCATGGAACATAAGAAATTATAGATACATTGGAGACGTATCAAGCATCCCCAAGCTTAGTTCCTACTCGCCCTCGAGTAGGTAAACGATAAAAACAATAATTTCTGAAGTGACATGCTACCAACATAATCTTGATCAATACTATTGTAAAGCATATGAGATGAATGAAGTGACTCAAAGCAATGGTCTATAGTTTGCTAACAAAAAGATAATGACTAAACAACTGAATCATATAGCAAAAACTTTTCATGAATATTACTTTCAAGACAAGTATCAAAAAGTCTTGCATAAGAGTTAACTCATAAAGCAATAGATTCAAAGTAAGAGGTTTTAAAGCAACACAAAGGAAGATTTAAGTTTCAGCAATTGCTTTCAACTTTCAACATGTATAACTCATGGATAATTGTCAACACAACGTAATATAATAAGTGCAATAAGTAAGCATGTAAGAATCAACGCACATAGTTGACACAAGTGTTTGCTTTTAAGATAGAAAGAAGTAGGTAAACTGACTCAACATAAAGTAAAAGAAAGGCCCTTCGGGAAGCAGGGATTACTCATGTGCTAGAGCTTTTCATTTTGAAAACATGGAAACAATTGTGTCAACGGTAGTAATAATTCATATGGGTTATGCATAAAACTTCCTATAAGTTGCAAGCCTCATGCATCGAATACTAATAGTGCCCGCACCTTGTCCTAATTAGCTCGGATTTCCATGGATTATCATTGCATTACATATGTTTCAACCAAGTGTCACAAAGGGGTACCTCTATGCCACCTGTACAAAGGTCCAAGGAGATAAATCGCATTTGATTTCTCGATTTTGATAGATCTCAACTTAAGGACATCCATACCGGGACAACATAGAAAACAGATAATGGACTCCTCTTTTTAATGCTTTAAGCATTCAACAACAAATAATATTCTCATAAGAGATTCTGAGGATTAATGTCCAAGCTGAAACTTCCACCATGATACATGGCTTTGGTTGGCGGCCCAATGTTCTTCTCTAACAACATGCATACTCAAACCATTCAACTCATGGCAAATCTCCCTTACTTCAGACAAGACGAACATGCATAGCAACTCACATGATATTCAACAAAGGTGTGACAGGTTGATGGCGTCCCCAGAAACATGGTTACCGCTCAACAAGCAACTTATAAGAACTAAGATACATAGCAACATATTCATTACCACAATAGTTTTTAGGCTACTTTCCCATGAGCTATGTATTGCAAAGACAAGGAATGAAATTTTAAGGGATTTCTATTTTCGTGCCCTCGGCTCCTTAGTTGTGCTCAGTTTTCCCCAGCTCCTTAGTTTTTCCTCAGTTTTACCCAAACGTTTGTCTGAACCGCAGAAGGAGCTAAGGTTGACCGTTCCGTGCTGACGAGTGGGGTCGTGTCGTTTGTGGGGTCGCGTCGTGTGGGACCGCGTCGTGTGGGGCTGGTAGGAAGGGACCGCGTGGGACAGGACGAGGCCGTGTTTGTGGGGCCGTAGCGTGTGGGGCCGTAGCGTGTGGAGCCGTGTGGGTCCGGGACGGGGGCACAAGTGGTTTCTGTCTCTTTCGCCCAGATTAGCAGTTTTCAATGTACCTTTTTCCTCTCTATCGCTCGATCTCATTCATATTTGATAGCCCAAATTGGTAGCAAATCTAGAGAAGCTTCTCCTTCTGTTTTTTAACGCCATTCATTTCTTTATGCCTTCGTTTTTACCCAATCAGGTAGGAAATCTAGGGCACAAATCCAGAGAGAAAATATAGGATAAGCTGCATACAGCAACCAACATAGCATAGATATATTCAGGACAGATCCAAATGTAGTACCGATAGATCCAACATAAGCTACATTTTACATGAATTTAAGCTGCTCTACAGATAGAGCAGTCACATACAGAGAGTGCAGTAGGCACGTTCAACGCCTCCAGGTAGCGCGTGTGACTCGCTTGGAGGTTGCGCAGGTGAATCCCAAGTGCTTTGTGTTTGGCCATGTACGCATGCACGTTCACGGTCCTTCCAACTCTAGCGCCATATCTGCCAATGGATTCAACATGGTTCAGCAGGGTGTTGAAGTCGGTGTCGCGGAGCCTCCTGTTGCAGAAGGGGCACTTGTAAATGCCTCGAGCAAAGGGGCCATCGTATTGGCCGGACTGCAGCCTCCTGAGGACGTGACGAGTCTTGGTGTGGAAGGACTCGTCGTCGCTGTCGACGTCGCTGCTCTCCACCTGTCACGTAGCACCAAAGATCGTGCAAAAAACACGGAGTCAATTGCAACGATGATTGAACAGAGAGTGAACAAAAAATCATGCATGATAATATGGGCTCGAAAAAAAGAGGTAGCCTCAGTTACATTGGACACACTTATATCCAGGATTTGAGTCAGTAAACCAAAGATCATGCACAACAAATTTGTACACACCAATTGTTTACTGACCAAACCCTGAATCAATTTAGGGATGCCCAAATATTCATCATCATCGGCACAAATCTTAAACAAAAGCAAATCACAAACACTAATAACGCAAGATCTAACACAAAAGGATCGAACTAGGAACAGACGAACAGTAATAACGCAAGATCTAACACAAAAGGATTGAACTAGGAACAGACGAACAGTAATAACGCAAGATCTAACACAAAAGGATTGAACTAGGAACAGACGAACAGTAATAACGCAAGATCTAACAAAAAAGGATTGAACTAGGAAGAGACGAACAGTAATAACGCAAGATCTAACACAAAAGGATTGAACTAGGAACAGACGAACCGTAATAACGCTAGATCTAACACAAAATGATTGAAATGAGATAAGAACAAGGGAACAAAGGGTTACCTCCGGCTCGTAGTCGACGATGGTGGTGTCGTAGGGGTTCTCCGGCGCGTCGTACTGCACTGGTTCGTACGGGTCCCAATCGACGGGGGACTGGACGGGGGCGGCGGCCGATGCGCCGGCTGCTACGTTGGAAGCAGCGACAGGGGCCTGGACGGGGGCGGCGGCCGATGCGCCGGCTGCTACGTTGGAAGCAGCGACAGGGGCCTGGACGGGGGCGGCGGCCGATGCGCCGGCTGCTACGTTGGAAGCAGCGACAGGGGCCTGGACGGGGGCGGCGGCCGATGCGCCGACAATGGGCATCTCATTCTTCTCCATCGCCGGCGGTTTTCTTCGGGGTTTTTTCTTCGGTTGTGGAGAAGATGATGGGACAGGAGAGGCGGTTGCAGTGAGCCAGTGAGAACGTGCGTCGAGGGAGAGAAAGAGGGGCTCTATAAAGACGAAGGTGGCGTGTACCGCAACACGCGTCCGCTATGCACGGCTGCAGCGTGCACCGCTACACGAGTCTAACCCTGGGACGTTTGGTGTACTCAGTTATAACCTCGGGCCTTATACAGAAATTTTATCTGTACTCAGTTTTCCCCTCGAGGACTTAGACCGGCAAGTGCAATATACTCAGTTTTACCCTCAAGTAGCTGGTCAACAGAGAGTCAACAAATGAGATTAACATAGCTAATTGAGTCATTTCATGCGCAAAAAAATCCAAAAAAATAAAAACATAGTGGCAACTACTCATGGAGTCTTCCTACGCAACCTGCCACCTAGAAAACCTTAACAAACATATATAAATCAAGTTTTACCACAAATTGCCACTTCTCAGAATCACTAGTGTAGCTATGAAGATGCATGGTTTTCCACCCAAACCCCTTTGCAAAACATCTTTCCCAAAACATAGTTTGTCTAAATGATGCCATAATTGTCACACTCATGTATATTTGAATTGCAAATAATTTGATGTAGCCCAATATGAATTATATTGTACAAAACACACATTTTTCATTTTGTAATTCTTTTGTTTGAATCCCTTAGTCTATTTACTATTTATGTGCCCTTGGATTCTTAGTACTACTCAGTTTTGCCCTCAAGTACTGTCACAAATGCTCTGAGAAGCCCAAACTTATCCTGATTGGTTGAGCCGTTGTCACACGGATCGACTCCACGAACCGTTGATCCACTGATCTAACGGGCAGTATACCCCTATCCGTCTCTTCGTGGCAACCTCTCTCTCTCTCTCTCTCTCTCTCTCTCTCTCTCTCTCTCTCTCTCTCTTCGTGGCCACCCATCTCTCTCTCTCTCTGTCGGTGGAGAATGCAATAACGAGTTTGCCACTTAATATAGTTTGGGATATAGTATTGGTATAAACATGAGGCATACATATTTGCGGATTTCGGTGATTGCATTATTTGTCAGCCCTCTAACAATTATCAACTATCTTGAGCTGTCCTTTTCTTTTAGGGAATATAGTTTGGGATATAGTATTGGTATTTTGAAATGGCCTAAAAGTGGTATAATTTTGTTATAAACATGAGGCATACATTTTTGCTGATTTCGGCGATTGCATTATTTGTCACCCCTCTAACAATTATCAACTATCTTTAGCTGTCCTTTTCTTTTAGGGAATATAGTTTGGGATATGGTATTGGTATTTTGGAAAGGCCTAAAAGTGGTATAATTTTGGTATAAACATGAGGCATACATATTTGCGGATTTCGGGGATTGCATTATTTGTCACCCCTCTAACAATTATCAACTATCTTGAGCTGTCCTTTTCTTTTAGGGAATATAGTTTGGGATATAGTATTGGTATTTTGAAACGGCCTAAAAGTGGTATAATTTTGCTATAAACATGAGGCATACATTTTTGCGAATTTCGGCGATTGCATTATTTGTCACCCCTCTAACAATTATCAACTATCTTTAGCTGTCCTTTTCTTTTAGGGAATATAGTTTGGGATATGGTATTGGTATTTTGGAAAGGCCTAAAAGTGGTATAATTTTGGTATAAACATGAGGCATACATATTTGCGGATTTCGGTGATTGCATTATTTGTCACCCCTCTAACAATTATCAACTATCTTTAGCTTTCCTTTTCTTTTAGGGAATATAGTTGGTAATTTCGGTGAATGCACACACTAACTTTGAAAACAACTACAAGTACATGTAACTGAATAATGGATTTGTAACAAGGTATCCCTTGTAACAACTTCTAGCGCCTGGTGAGCAATGATAAGAATCCGATCGTAATTATACAACAAAAAAACAACCAGCCATCAGATTAGCTTGCTTCTTCAACTCGATCAGCTGCCTTAACTGCTTGTTCATTTTCTTCAGTTCTCCCTTCACTTCCACCAGTTCTGCATTGGGAGCATTAGGCATAATCGGAAGGTCCCTAATCGGAACGGCTCCTCTCTCCGCCGCATTCTCTACAGCAAGTCCCCCCTCCCAAATTGCGCCCCCAATAGCGCCAATTGATTCCTGCAACTGAAGCCTCTGAACGTACACATCGATCCACTCGAAATGCCTGCATTTCTTCAAGATCTGAAAACAACAACGTGAACCCTAAATCCCAAATTCGAGGGAATAACAAGAAAATCGAGAGAAAACAGAGAAATTGGAGCGAGATCTAACCTTATCCCCCTCTCTATATGGCAAGCTCTCGCATGCAACGAACTCACGTCCACGGTTGCCGTTCTCGTCCGTCTTACAGATCGACCGCTTCAGAGGCTCCTGGCGTGGGCAGTCAGGGCATCTTGTCAAAGGCACGGGTCCATACTGCGGCCATGAAGAACGGGAGGTCGAAGAGAAACTAGACATCACCCGCGTGCCGGAGAAGGGCTGCCGCTGGCGGAGAAGAAGAACAATGGGGCGCGGAGAAAGAAAGGGGAAGCAATGGCACGGGCACGGGCGCGGGGCTAGCTCGGGCTCCCATTTTGCAACGGTCACCTGGGTAAGCTGTGGGTCCGGCGCGCTAACGTGGACAAGTTGTGGGTCCCACGATGATCTGGATAAGTGGAGACGTGTCCACTGCGGGGCACCAACAGCGGCCCCACTTGCCAGCACCAACCAACGTCAACTAAACGGGATTCCTTCCGTCCGAGCTCTTTCTGCGGGTTATAGACAAGGGGTTGGGGAAAACTGAGGAAAAACTAAGGATCTGGGGAAAACTGAGTACAACTAAGGAGCCGAGGGCACGAAAATAGAAATCCCAAATTTTAAAGGTAGCACGCAAGCAATTTACTTTGGAATGGCAGAAAAATACCACATATAGGTAGTTATGGTGGACACAAATGGCATAGGTTTTGGCTCAAGATTTTTGGATGCACGAGAAGCATTTCCTCTCAGTACAAGGCTTTGGCTAGCAAGGTTGTTTGAAGCAAACACAAGTATGAACTGGTACATCAAAACTTACACAAGAACATATTGCAAGCATTATAAGACTCTACACTGTCTTCCTTGTTGTTCAAACACTTTTACCAGAAAATATCTAGACCTTAGAGAGACCAATCATGCAAACCAAATTTCAACAAGCTCTATGGTAGTTCTCCACTAATAGATTTAAACTACATGATGCAATAGCTTAAACATGATCTACTTGAGAGCTCAAAACAATTGCCAAGTATCAAATTATTCAAGACAATATGAGGCATTTTCTGTTTCCAACCAAATAACAACAAGTACAAGTGCTGCGGCTTTCAGCTTTCGCCATGAATATTAAAGTAAAACGAAGAACACAAGTGTTCAAATGAAAAAGCGGAGCGTGTCTCTCTCCAACACAAGGATTGCTAGGATCCGAATTTATTCAAACATAAACAAAAATAAAAGCACACAGACGCTCCAAGTAAAGCACATAAGATGTGACGGAATTAAAATATAGTTTCACTAGAGGTGACCTGATAAGTTTGTTGATGAAGAAGGGGATGCCTTGGGCATCCCCAAGCTTAGACGCTTGAGTCTTCTTGAAATATGCAGGGATGAACCACGGGGGCATCCCCAAGCTTAGACTTTTCACTCTTCTTGATCATATCATATCATCCTCCTCTCTTGATCCTTGAAAACTTCCTCCACACCAAACTCAAAACAATCTCATTAGAGGGTTAGTGCATAATCAAAAATTCACATGTTCAGCAAGGACACAATCATTACCAATACTTCTGGACATTACCCAAGGCTACTGAAATTTAATGGAGCAAAGAAATCCACTCAAACACAGTAAAAGAGGCAATGCAAAATAAAAGGCAGAATCTGTCAAAACAGAATAGTCCGTAAAGACGAATTTTTTCGAGGCACTTAACTTGCTCAGATCAGAAAACTCAAAACTAATGAAAGTTGCGTAAATATCTGAGGATCACGCATGAAGTTTTGCAGATTTTTTTGATTCTTCTACAGAGAGAAAAACGCGAATTCGTGACAGCTAAGAAATCTGTTTCTGCGCAGAAATCCAAATCTAATATCAACTTCCTATTAGAGACTTTACTTGGCACAACAATACAAAAAAATAAAGATACAAAGGTATTGCTACAGTAGTAACAAGCACCTTGACTCAAATATAAAACAAAAATTGCAGAAGTAAAATAATGGGTTGTCTCCCATAAGCGCTTTTCTTTAACGCCTTTCAGCTAGGCGCAGAAAGTGCAAATCAAGTAATATCAAGAGATGAAACATCAACATCATAATTTGTTCTAATAATAGAATCAAAAAGCATCTTCATTATCTTTCTAGGGAAGTGTTCCATACCTTTCTTAAGAGGGAATTGATACTTAATATTTCCTTCTTTCATATCAATAATAGCACCAACAGTTCGAAGAAAGGGTCTTCCCAAAACAATAGGACAAGATGCATTGCATTCAATATCCAAGACAACAAAATCAACGGGGACAAGGTTATTGTTAACCGTAATGTGAACATTATCAATTCTCCCCAAAGGTCTCTTTATAGAATTATCAGCAAGATTAACATCCAAATAACAATTTTCCAAAGGTGGCAAGTCAAGCATATCATAAAGTTTCTTAGGCATAACAGAAATACTTGCACCAAGATCACATAAAGCATTACAATCAAAATCATTGACTTTCATTTTAATGATGGGCTCCCAACCATCTTCCAACTTCCTAGGGATAGAAGCTTCAAGTTTTAATTTCTCTTCCCTAGCTTTAATGAGAGCATTTGTAATATGTTTTGTAAAGGCTAAATTTATAGCACTAGCATTAGGACTTCTAGCAAGTTTTTGTAAGAACTTAATAACTTCAGAAATATGACAATTATCAAAATCAAAACCATTATGATCTACAACATTCTGAAAAATTTCAGCACTTTTATCACAAACAGTTTCAGCAGTTTCAGGCAATTTTGCACGCTTTGCAGTAGAATTAGAGACATTGCCAACACCAATTATTTTACCATTGATAGTAGGAGGTTTAGCAACATGTGAAGCATCAACATTACTAGTGGTGGTAATAGTCCAAACTTTAGCTATATTATTCTCTTTAGCAAGTTTTTCTTCTCTTTCTTCTCTTTCCCACCTAGCATGCAATTCAGCCATCATTCTAATATTGTCATTAATTCGAACTTGGATAGCATTTGTTTTAGCAAATGACTTAGTATCTTTAACTTCATTAGGCATAACTTTCAGTTTCAAAAGATCAACATCAAGAGCAAGACTATCAACCTTAGAAGCAAGAACATCAATTTTACCAAACTTTTCCTCAACAGATTTGTTAAAAGCAGTTTGTGTACTAATAAATTCTTTAAGCATGACTTCAAGATCAGAGGGTACACTTCTACTATTGTTGTAATAATTACCATAAGAATTACCGTAACCATTACTATTAGAAGGATATGGCCTAAAGTTGTTGTTACCATAATTATTCCTATAAGCATGGTTGTTGAAATTATTACTCTTTATGAAATTCACATCAACATTTTCAGTTTAGCAGTTTCAGGCAATTTTGTGCGCTTTGCACTAGGAGTAGAAACATTGCCAACACCAATTATTTTACCATTGATAGTAGGAGGTGCAGCAACATGTGAAGAATCAACATTACTAGTGGTGGTAATAGTCCATACTTTAGCTACATTATTTTCTTTAGCAAGTTTTTCTTTTTCTTCTCTATCCCACCTAGCATGCAATTCAGCCAACAATCTAATATTATCATTAATTCTAACTTGTATGGCATTTGTTTTAGCAAACCTAGCATCTTCAACTTTCTCAGGCATAACTTTCAATTTTAAAAGATCAACATCAAGAGCAAGACTATCAACCTTGGAAGCAAGAATATCAATTTTACCAAGCTTTTCTTCAACAGTTTTATTGAAAGCAGTTTGTGTACTAATAAATTCTTTAAGCATGACTTCAAGACCAGAGGGTACACTCTTATTATTGTTGTAAGAATTACCATAAGAATTACCATAACCATTACCATTATTAGAAGGATATGGCCTAAAGTTGTTGTTACCATAATTATTCCTATAAGCATTGTTGTTGAAATTATTGTTCTTAATGAAATTCACATCAACATTTTCTTCTTGAGCAACCAATGAAGCTAAAGGAACATTATTAGGATCAATATGAGATCTACCATTTGCAAGCATAGACATAATAGCATCAATCTTATCACCCAAAGAAGAGGTTTCTTCAACAGAATTTACCTTCTTACCTTGAGGAGTTCTTTCAGTGTGCCATTCAGAGTAATTGATCATCATATCATCAAGTAATTTAGTTGCGGCGCCCAGGGTGATGGACATAAAAGTACCTCCAGCAGCTGAATCCAATAGGTTCCTCGAGGAAAAATTCAATCCTGCATAAAAGGTTTGGATGATCATCCAAGTAGTCAGTCCATGGGTAGGGCAATTCTTTACCAAAGATTTCATTCTCTCCCATGCTTGGGCAACATGTTCATTATCCAATTGCTTAAAATTCATAATGATACTTCTCAAAGATATAATTTTAGCAGGAGGATAATATTTTCCAATGAAAGCATCTTTACATTTAGTCCATGAATCAATACTATTTTTAGGCAAAGACAACAACCAATCTTTAGCTCTTCCTCTTAAGGAGAAAGGAAACAATTTCAGTTTTATAATATCCCCATCTATATCCTTATACTTTTGCATTTCACAAAGTTCAACAAAATTATTAAGATGGGCAGCAGCATCATCAGTACTAACACCAGAAAATTGCTCTCTCATAACAAGATTTAGTAAAGCAGGTTTAATTTCATAAAATTCTGCTGTAGTAGCAGGTGGAGCAATGGGAGTGCATATAAAATCATTATTATTTGTGCTAGTGAAGTCACACAACTTAGTATTCTCAGGAGTACCCATTTTAGCAATAATAAAAATAAACTAAGCAAACCGAATAAAATAAAGTAAAACAAGTAACTAATTTTTTTGTGTTTTTGATATAAAGAAAGCAAACAAGACAGAAAATAAAATAAAGCAAGACAATAAACAAAGTAAAGAGATTGGATGTGAAAGACTCCCCTTGCAGCGTGTCTTCATCTCTCCCGGCAACGGCGCCAAGCTGCTGCGTGAGTCGCTCCTTGTGACGGTAAAGCACACGTTCGTTGGGAACCCCAAGAGGAAGGTATGATGAGTACAACAGCGAGTTTTCCCTCAGTAAGAAACCAAGGTTTATCGAACCAGTAGGAGATGAAGGCCACGTGAAGGTTATTGGTGAAGGAGTGTAGTGCGGCGCAACACCTGATCGCCAACGTGGAACCTGCACAACACAATCAAACTACTTTGTCCCAACTTAACAGTGAGGTTGTCAATCTCACCGGCTTGCTGAAAACAAAGGATTAAACGTATAGTGTGGAGAATTATGTTTGCTGCAGAAACAACAGAGAACAATGATTGCAGTAGATTGTATTTCAGATGTAAAAGAATGGACCGGGGTCCATAGTTCACTAGTGGTGTCTCTCCAATAAGATAATTAGCATGTTGGGTGAAGAAATTACAGTTGGGCAATTGACAAATAGAGATGCATATACATATCATGATGACTACTATGAGATTTACTTAGGGCATTACGACAAAGAACATAGACCGCCATCCAACATGCATCTATGCCTAAAAAGTCCACCTTCAGGTTAGCATCCGCACCCCTTCCAGTATTAAGTTGCAAACAACAAACAATTGCATTAAGTACTGTGCGTAATGTAAACAATACAAATATCCTTAGACAAAGCATTGAGGTTTTATCCCTAGTGGCAACAGCACATCCACAACCTTAGGGGTTGCTGTCACTCCCCAGATTCAATGGAGACATTAACCCACTATCTAGCATAAATACTTCCTCTTGGAGTCACAAGTATCAACTTGGCCAGAGCCTCTACTAGCAACGGAGAGCATGCAAGAACATAAATAACACATATATGATAGATCAATAATCAACTTGACATAGTATTCCATATTCATCGGATCCCAACAAACACAACATGTAGCATTACAAATAGATGATCCTGATCATGATAGGCAGCTCACAAGATCTAAACATGATAGCACAAGAGGAGAAGACAACCATATAGCTACTGCTATGGACCCGTAGTCCAAGGATGAACTACTCACGCATCGGTCCGGAGGCGGGCATGGTGATGTAGAGCCCTCCGGTGATGATTCCCCTCCTCTGAGGCGATCTTCAACCCCGAGATGGGGTTGACGGCGGCGGCGTCTCGGAACTTTTCTCGTATCGTGGCTCTCTGACGAGGTTTTCGCGACGGAAGGAATAAATAGGCGAAGGGCAGCGTGGGGCGCCCGAGGGGCTCACCCCATAGGCGGCGCGACCGAGGTGGGGCCGCGCCGCCCCATGGTGTGGCCGCCTCGTGGCCCTTCTCCGTCTCCTCTTGTTCTGGAAGGCTCCGTGGAAAATAAGACCGTGGGCTTTTGTTTCGTCCAATTCCGAGAATATTTGTAAACTAACTTTTCTGAAATAAAAAACAACAGAAAACAGAACTGGCACTACGACATCTTGTTAATAAGTTAGTCCCGGAAAATGCATAAAAACATTATAAAGTATGACTAAAACATGTTGGTATTGTCATAAAACTAGCATGGAACATAAGAAATTATAGATACGTTGGAGACGTATCAGCTGGCAAGAGTTACTTTCTTCTTGCAGCACCGCTGATGGTAGCACCGTTGGTGACTGTTTGAAGCACCGTCGCTGACTTTTTGTATCTCCGCCACTAACCGTAGGTACCAGGGCGGACTAGCCTTTGTAGCACTATGCCATTGCAAATCGATTCCGGCCGGCGTTGAATGAGCAGGATATTGCGTTGCATTACGTGGAAGAGCTCCAGATCGCGAGGCGCGGGGGCATCACTGGCGCCTCGGGTTTCATCTCCAAGCACCCAAGGTTGGAGCGAGGGGTCATAGATAAGAAAAAGGAAAAGTAGAAGCCATCATCACATTAGCAACAATGCAAACAAGGAAGTTTGAAAGGACGAGATGTCGCCTATATGGGGGGTGAATAGGCGTTTTAAAAACTAACATTTATTTTACAAGCACAAAACATAAATATGCTAGGCTCAACTAAGTGCAACAACAACAACTTAGGTAAGCAAGATAGACACAAGATACATATAGCACAATTGATAGCAAGATATAAGTACTTCAACCACGATGGCTATCACAGAAAAAGTAAACTCGGGTATAGAGATAACCGAGGCACGCAGAAACGAAGATGTGTTCCCGCACACAAGGTGAGGTACGTCACGTTGGAGAGATGCGGGATACCACGAAGGCCCCCCAGACGCCACAAAGGCTCACCTTCTTCTCCAAGCCAATACAACGAAGGACAAAGGCCCTTTCCTTATGGTTAGCTTTTCCTCCACTCCGGATATGGCAAGCTCCACAACCACTTCACAAGCTCCACGAAGGAGAAGCCCGGGCCTCTTCACAAACTTCCTTGAAGAGGTCACCGGAGCACCAACCGCCAAGCCAACGAGAAGGAAACCTCTCCAAGAGTAACAAGCTCATGGTCTCTCACTCGAACTAATCGCAATGGAGAGCTCAACACTTATGCAAGGATGCAAAAGCAAGAACACCAAAGGTGTTCAAATCCTTCATACTTCAGTTCCACCAAAGCAACAAATGATATGGAAAAACTAGAGAGGAATAACAATGGTGGAAATCAACAAATGAGTCCAAGATCTAGATCCAAGAGTTCCCCTCACTGAGAGGGGGAATTGATTGGTGGAGGTGATGCATGTAAAATGCATACATGAACTTTGTCCTTTATTAGAATGAATTCCCGCATATTTGCAACATTTGTGATGATAATACCATGTTTTACATTGATTTATGGGGATTTACCAATGATCCCCTTTATTTCATTTATAACTCTGCAGAATAGGAATTCCTTGTTTTGTGCATTTTTCACTTTCAGAGACCTATGTTGAGTCAAATTGAGCTAAGATTTTTTTAGGGTCATTTTTTCATCGGGAGAAGCAACCTGGTCCCGGGAAGCACACCTAGAGGCGCCTGAGGCCTAAACGAGACCAGGTGACGCGCCCAGACATGTAGGGCACGCCACCCAGGCTATTTCAGCTGTCGACCGTCCAAATCGTTTGATTTTTTCGCCCACCGACGTATTTTGACCTAAAAACCACTATATATATGGCCCCGAATAGTTCTCGGGAGGAGAGCGCTGCAGAAACAGGAAAACAGAGGCTGCAACAGCGAAGATTAATTGGAGGGGGAAACTTCGCCGGAGGGATCTCCACCTTCTCCAACGTCTTCCTCATCATCAACATGATCAAGGGGGAGTAGTCCACCTCTGGACTACGGGTTTGTGGCAGTAGCTTGATCTATTTCTCTCATGTTCTTCATAGTTCTTAGTACCATATGAGCTGCCCAACATGATTATGGTCATATTTGTAATACCTATGTGGTGGATCTTTATTCTATGATATGATACTATGAGATTTTGCTATACTTTATGTGTAAGATGTAGTGATTGATGCATATTATGTAACTGTTATTAAGTATTGGTTCTGATCCAACTTGTATGCAAGAACGTGTGTGGGGTTATGTGTGTGTTAGATGGAATATCATGATTTTAGTGATTGAATAGTGACAACAAATTCATGATCTATTATGAATTTGCCTGTTCTTTTGCTATCTCACTAGGGATAAAGTGAATGCATGTGCTATGTTCGTCACGTGACAAAAGTGATGATCTTGTTTGTTCAAGATAGCATATTGGATATTCAAACATCATGTCAAAGTACATATGACTATAGTCTGTTAATTCTTAATACAAGATTGCTTAAAGTTTTTCCTATATTGTGGAGTATAAGAGATGTGTTGCATCATCTCTATGTTAGGACGTGATCCCCATATGGATGCTTATCTTATACATGTTAGATTTATTTTCTTCATATCTCATTGATAAATTTCTATGGTCCACTACAACTTAAAAGAGAGAATAATCAAGTGAACCTATGAACCCCGGTCCAATTTTAATCATAAGAAACACATTTCCATCACTTTTATCTTCCTTTTTTATTTACGGCACTATTTTAGTCGGAAAATACAAAAATACTTTTCAATCTTATTGGCACTGAAACCCCAAAACAAATAAGCTTTTACCGCTTTTACTTAGTTTATTTCAGTTGCTTAGTTTACTTTACTTTAGTTACTACTTTATTTATTTTTACTTACATGAAACCTTGTGCTTGACAACCACACGGTGGAGTTGGGGACACAAGGCTTTATTTTATTTTGCAGGATTGCTAGAAGAAGAGAGGGAGAGACAACTCTTTACACCATTCCCCGAGAGTTCGATATAAACCCTCGAGTCACCCTTGTGGGAAAAATATTCTGCTGACACAACACTCTCCACTTGGAGTCCCAACGTCATCAGGAGGTTGTAGATCTAGCTACTCTTTCAAATCCCTCAAGAAGGTGCAAGAATCATGGGAGGAAAGGGAGAGAAAGCAAGCCCAAGAGGTTCAAAAATGGTGGTAAAAAACATGCTCAAGAACCCTAAGAAACAAGGGTTTTCTGTTCTCGTGCCCCTGGTTTGTTAGTTGTACTCAGTTTTCCCCAGCCGCTTAACTTTTCCTCAGTTTTCCTCTCCCTCTAGTTTGAAACCCCTCGCAGGCGCTCGGACGGGAGGGTTGCCGTCTGGTCGAGGCCTTGACCGTTACCGGTGACGGCTAGGGAGCCGCGATGGTGTTGAATTGACCGTTTCTTTCGAACTGTGTTGACTGTTGACTGGAGGAGCTCACCCAAAGCTTTCCCCTCCGCCCGAGACTGGAGGAGCTCACACACCGCCCCTCCGCCGCCACGCCGTCCTGCCCACCTAACTTATGGCGTCGTCCGCCGCCGAGCCGCCCCCTCCCCCGATACGCGTGAAGCACACGTCCGTTGGGAACCCCAAGTGGAAGGTATGATGCGTATAGAAGCAAGTTTCCCTCGGTATGAAACCAAGGTTATCGAACCAGTAGGAGCCAAGAAGCACGTGAAGGTTGTTGGTGGAGGAGTGTAGTGCGGCAACACCAGTGAACCGGCGCCAACGTGGAACCTGCACAACAACAGATAATTGCATTAAGTATGGCGTGTAATGTAATCAACACAAATATCCTTAGACAAAGCATCAATGTTTTATCCCTAGTAGCAACAACACATCCACAACCTTAGAACTTTCTGTCATTGTCCCAGATTTAATGGAGGCATGAACCCACTATCGAGCATAATTACTCCCTCTTGGAGTTACAAGTATCAACTTGGCCAGAGCCTCTACTAGCAACAGAGAGCATGCAAGAACATAAACAACACATATATGATAGATTGATAATCAACTTAACATAGTATTCTCTATTCATCGGATCTCGCCAAACACAACATGTAGCATTACAAATAGATGATCTTGATCATGTTAGGCAGCTCACAAGATCTATACAATGAAAGCACAAGCGGAGAAGACAACCATCTAGCTACTGCTATGGACCCATAGTCCAAGGATGAACTACTCACGCATCAATCCGGAGGCGGGCATGATGATGTAGAGCCCCTCCGGTGATGATTCCCCTCTCCGGCAGGGTGCCGGAGGCGATCTCCTGAATCCCCGAGATGGGATTCGCGACGGCGGCGTCTCGGAAGGTTTTCCGTATCGTGACTCTCGGTACGGGGGTTTCGCGACGGAGGCTTTAAGTAGGCGGAAGGGTAGGTCAAAGGGCGTCACGAGGGGCCACACACCAGGGGCCGGGGCTTGGCGCCAGCCGCCTAGTATGTGATACGCGTAGATGCACACGTCCGTTGGGAACCCCAAGTGGAAGGTATGATGCGTATAGAAGCAAGTTTCCCTCAGTATGAAACCAAGGTTATCGAACCAGTAGGAGCCAAGAAGCACGTGAAGGTTGTTGGTGGAGGAGTGTAGTGCGGCGCAACACCAGTGAAACCGGCGCCAACGTGGAACCTGCACAACACAATCAAAGTACTTTGCCCCAATGTAACAGTGAGGTTGTCAATCTCACCGGCTTGCTGAAAACAAAGGATTAAACGTATCGAGTGGAAGATGGTGTTTGTTTGCAAAGAACAGTAAAAGCAGTAGAATGTATTCAGATGTAAAAGAATGGACCGGGGTCCACAGTTCACTAGTGGTGTCTCTCCAATAAGATAACTAACATGCTGGGTGAACAAATTACAGGCGAGCAATTGACAAATAAAGATTCAATACATATCAACGATGATTACTATGTGATTTAATCAGGGCATTACGACAAAGTACATAGACCGCTATCCAGCATGCATCTATGCCTAAATAATCCACCTTCGGTTATCATCCGAACCCCTTCCAGTATTAAGTTGTAAACAACAGATAATTGCATTAAGTATGGTGCGTAATGTAATCAACACAAATATCCTTAGACAAAGCATCAATGTTTTATCCCTAGTAGCAACAACACATCCACAACCTTAGAACTTTCTGTCACTGTCCCAGATTTAATGGAGGCATGAACCCACTATCGAGCATAATTACCCCCTCTTGGAGTTACAAGTATCAACTTGGCCAGAGCCTCTACTAGCAACGGAGAGCATGCAAGAACATAAACAACACATATATGATAGATTGATAATCAACTTAACATAATATTCTATATTCATCGGATCTCGCCAAACACAACATGTAGCATTACAAATAGATGATCTTGATCATGTTAGGCAGCTCACAAGATCTATAACAATGAAAGCACAAGCGGAGAAGACAACCATCTAGCTACTACTATGGACCCATAGTCCAAGGATGAACTACTCACGCATCAATCCGGAGGCGGGCATGATGATGTAGAGCCCCTCCGGTGATGATCCGCAGGTGCCGGAGGCGATCTCCTGAATCCCCCGAGATGGGATTCGCGACGGCGGCGTCTCGGAAGGTTTTCCGTATCGTGGCTCTCGGTACAGGGGGTTTCGCGATGGAGGCTATTTGTAGGCTGGAAGGGTAGGTCAGGGGCGTCACGGGGCCACACACCGAGGCCGGCGCGGCTTGGGCCGCGCCGCCCTGGTGTGTCCCCACCTCGTGGCCCCACTTCGTCTCCCTTTCGGTCTCTGGAAGCTTCGTGTAAAAATAGGCCCCTGGGCGTTGATTTCGTCCAATTCCGAGAATATTTCCTTACTAGGATTTCTGAAACCAAAACAGCAGAAAACAGAATGGCACTTGCATCTTGTTAATAGGTTAGTGCGGAAAATGTATAATAATTGTAAAGTATGTATAAAACATTCAAGTATTGTAATAAAAGTAGCATGGAACATAAGAAATTATAGATACGTTTGCGACGTATCAAGCATCCCCAAGCTTAGTTCCTACTCGCCCTCGAGTAGGTAAACGATAACACAAATAATTTCTGAAGTGACATGCTACCAACATAATCTTGATCAACATTATTGTAAAGCATATGAGATGAATGGAGTGATCTGAACAAAAGATTGCTAACAAAGATAATGACTAAGCAAATGAATCATATAGCAAAACTTTTCATGAATAATACTTTCAAACAAGTATCAATAAGAGTTGCATAAGAGCTAACTCATAAGCAATAAATTCAAAGTAGAATGCATTGAAGCAACACAAAGGATGATTAAGTTTCAGCAATTGCTTTCAACTTGTAACATGTATATCTCATGGATATTTGTCAACATAGAGTAATATAACAGGTGCAATAAGTAAACATGTAAGAATCAATGCACACAGTTAACACAAGTGTTTGCTTCTAAGATAGAAAGAAGTGGGTAAACTGACTCAACAATAAAGTAAAAGATTGGCCCTTCGCAGAGGGAAGCATGGATTACTATTTTTGTGCTAGAGCTTTTTGTTTTGAAAACATAGAAACAATTTTGTCAACGGTAGTAATAATTCATATGTGCTATGCATAATACTTCCTACAAGTTGCATGTCTCATGCATAGAGTACTAATAGTGCTCGCACCTTGTCCTACTTAGCTCGGAAACACGGATTCTCATCGCATAACATATGTTTCAACCAAGTGTCACAAAGGGGTACCTCTATGCCGCCTGTACAAAGGTCTAAGGAGAAAGCACGCATTGGATTTCTCGCTTTTGATTATTCTCAACTTAGACATCCATACCGGGACAACATAGACAACAGATAATGGACTCCTCTTTTAATGCTTAAGCATTCAACAACAGTTAATATTCTCATAAGAGATTGAGGTTGTATGTCCAAACTGAAACTTCCACCATGATACATGGCTTTAGTTAGCGGCCCAATGTTCTTCTCTAACATATGCATACTCAAACCATTTGATCGTGAAGTCCACTTACTTCAGACAAGACAAACATGCATAGCATCTCACATGATATCCAACAAAGATAAAGTTGATGGCGTCCCCAGAAAACATGGTTACCGCTCAACAAGCAACTTATAAGAATTAAGACACATAACTACATATTCATCACCACAATAGTTTTTAAACTATTTGTCCCATGAGCTATATATTGTAAAGGTAGAGGAATGAAATTTTAAAGGTAGCACTCAAGTAATTTACTTTGGAATGGCAGAAAAATACCACATAGTAGGTAGATATGGTGGACACAAATGGCATGGAGTTTGGCTCAAGGTGTTTGGATGCACGAGAAGCATTTCCTCTCAGTACAAGGTTTGGGCTAGCAAGGTTGTTTGAAGCAAACACAAGTATGAACAGGTACAACAAAACTCACACAAGAACATATTGCAAGCATTATAAGGCTCTACACTGTCTTCCTTGTTGTTCAAACACTTTACCCGAAAATATCTAGACTTAGAGAGAACAATCATGCAAACCAAATTAAACAAGCTCTACGGTAGTTCTTCATTAATAGATTAAACTACATGATGCAAGAGCTTAAACATGATCTATGAGAGCTCAAACAATTGCCAAATTTCCAAACCATATGCAGCATTTTCCGATTCCAACCAAATAGCAATTTAACGAAGCAATTTAGCCTTCGCCATGAACATTAAAGCACAATTAAGAACACAAGTGTTCCATAAGAAAAAGCGGAGCGTAATATCTCCAATATAAGAATGGCGGGATCCAACTTTATTCAAAACAAAACAAAAATAAAAACAAACCGACGCTCCAAGTAAAGAACATAAGAATGTGACGGAATAAAAATATAGTTTCACTAGAAGTGACCTGATAATGTTGTCGATGAAGAAGGGGATGCCTTGGGCATCCCCAAGCTTAGATGCTTGAGTCTTATTAAAATATGCAGGGATGAACCACCGGGGCATCCCCAAGCTTAGACCTTTCACTCTTCTTGATCATAGTATATCATCCTCTTCTCTTGACCCTTGAAAACTTCCTTCACACAAACTCCAAGCAAACTCATTAGAGGGTTAGTGCATAACCACAAATTCACATATTCAGAGGTGACACAATCATTCTTAACACTTCTGGACATTGCACAAAGCTTCTGAAAGTTAATGGAACAAAGAAACTCATTCAACATAGCAAAAGCGGCAATGCGAAATAAAAGGCAGAATCTGTCAAAAACAGAACAGTCCGTAAAGATGCATCTGGAAGGGGCACTTAACTTGCTCAAATGGAAAAACTCAAAACTAATGAAAGTTGCGTACATATCTGAGGATCATGCTCGTAAATTTGCAGATTTTTTCGATTTTTTTACAGAGACTTATGCCAGAATTCGTGACAGACAGCAATGCTGTTTCTGCGCAGCGATCCCAAATATAGCATCAACTTTAGCATAAAAACTTTACTTGGCACAAAAACATGATAAGGAGAGGTTGCTACAGTAGTAAAAACTTCCAAGACTCAACAATACAGTAAATAAAATAAAACTTTGGTTATCTCCCAAGAAGTGCTTTTCTTTAACGCCTTTCAGCTAGGCGCAGAAAGTGCAAATCAAGTAACATCAAGAGAAGAAGCATCAACATCATAACTTGTTCTAATAATAGAATCAAAAGGCAACTTCATTCTCTTTCTAGGGAAGTGTTCCATACCTTTCTTGAGAGGAAATTGATATTTAATATTACCTTCCTTCATATCAATAACAGCACCAACAGTTCGAAGAAAAGGTCTTCCCAACACAATAGGACAAGATGCATTGCATTCGATATCCAAGACAACAAAATCAACGGGGACAAGGTTATTGTTAACCGTAATGCACACATTATCAATCCTCCCCAAAGGTTTCTTTTTAACATTATCGGCAAGATTAACATCCAAATAACAATTCTTCAATGGTGGCAAGTCAAGCATATCATAAATCTTCTTAGGCATAACAGAAATACTTGCACCAAGATCACATAAAGCATTACATTCAAAGTCATTGAATTTCATTTTAATGATGGGCTCCCAACCATCTTCTAACTTCCTAGGGATAGAAGCTTCAAGTTTTAATTTCTCTTCCCTAGCTTTAATGAGAGCATTTGTAATATGTTTTGTAAAGGCTAAATTTATAGCACTAGCATTGGGACTTCTAGCAAGTTTTTGTAAGAACTTTATAACTTCAGTAATATGACAATCATCAAAATCAATGGAATCATTGTCACCAATATTTTGAAAAATTTCAGCAGTTTTATCACAAACAGCAGTTTCAGGCAATTTTGTGCGCTTTGCACTAGGAGTAGAAACATTGCCAACACCAATTATTTTACCATTGATAGTAGGAGGTGCAGCAACATGTGAAGAATCAACATTACTAGTGGTGGTAATAGTCCATACTTTAGCTACATTATTTTCTTTAGCAAGTTTTTCTTTTTCTTCTCTATCCCACCTAGCATGCAATTCAGCCAACAATCTAATATTATCATTAATTCTAACTTGGATGGCATTTGTTTTAGCAAACCTAGCATCTTCAACTTTCTCAGGCATAACTTTCAATTTTAAAAGATCAACATCAAGAGCAAGACTATCAACCTTGGAAGCAAGAATATCAATTTTACCAAGCTTTTCTTCAACAGTTTTATTGAAAGCAGTTTGTGTACTAATAAATTCTTTAAGCATGACTTCAAGACCAGAGGGTACACTCTTATTATTGTTGTAAGAATTACCATAAGAATTACCATAACCATTACCATTATTAGAAGGATATGGCCTAAAGTTGTTGTTACCATAATTATTCCTATAAGCATTGTTGTTGAAATTATTGTTCTTAATGAAATTCACATCAACATTTTCTTCTTGAGCAACCAATGAAGCTAAAGGAACATTATTAGGATCAATATGAGATCTACCATTTGCAAGCATAGACATAATAGCATCAATCTTATCACCCAAAGAAGAGGTTTCTTCAACAGAATTTACCTTCTTACCTTGAGGAGTTCTTTCAGTGTGCCATTCAGAGTAATTGATCATCATATCATCAAGTAATTTAGTTGCGGCGCCCAGGGTGATGGACATAAAAGTACCTCCAGCAGCTGAATCCAATAGGTTCCTCGAGGAAAAATTCAATCCTGCATAAAAGGTTTGGATGATCATCCAAGTAGTCAGTCCATGGGTAGGGCAATTCTTTACCAAAGATTTCATTCTCTCCCATGCTTGAGCAACATGTTCATTATCAAATTGTTTAAAGTTCATAATGCTACTTCTCAAAGATATAATCTTAGCAGGAGGATAATATTTACTAATAAAAGCATCTTTACACTTAGTCCATGAATCAATACTATTTTTAGGCAAAGAAAGCAACCAATCTTTAGCTCTTCCTCTTAATGAGAAAGGAAACAATTTCAGTTTTATAATATCACCATGTATATCCTTATACTTTTGCATTTCACAAAGTTCAACAAAATTATTAAGATGGGCAGCAGCATCATCAGTACTAACACCAGAAAATTGCTCTCTCATAACAAGATTCAGTAAAGCAGGTTTAATTTCATAGAATTCTGCTGTAGTAGCAGGTGGAGCAATAGGAGTACATATAAAATCATTATTATTTGTGCTAGTGAAGTCACACAACTTAGTATTTTCAGGAGTACCCATTATAACAGTAATAAAGTAAACTAGGCAAATAAAGTAAAGACAAGTAACTAATTTTTTGTGTTTTTGATATAGAGAACAAGATAGTAAATAAAGTAAAGCTAGCAACTAATTTTTGTGTGTTTTGTTTAAGTGCAGCAAACAAAGTAGTAAATAAAATAAAGCAAGACAAAAACAAAGTAAAGAGATTGGAAGTGGAGACTCCCCTTGCAGCGTGTCTTGATCTCCCCGGCAACGGCGCCAGAAATTTAGCTTGATACGCGTAGATGCACACGTCCGTTGGGAACCCCAAGTGGAAGGTATGATGCGTAGAAAAGTTCTGATAGACAACGTCCCAAAATCGTCCACTAAGGGGTATTTTTCGTCGCCTATGGGCCTAACCCGACGATATGGGTTCTGTTGTCGAAACTGCGTCAGGCAAAGTCCAACGACGATTTTTTCGGTCCGTCGCGCTTGGGCGCCCTTCCGCCACGGAAAATCGGACCGTTGCCCAAGTGTTTCCGGGAGCCCGTTGACTGCTGACGTCATGCAAACTGACACGTGGCAGACGCCGTTAACTGGCAGTTAACGGCGTTAACCGGCTGAAACCCCGTGGTAGATGGTAGGCCCACACGAGGCCTGCCACGTCTTAAGCGGGCCGGGCCAGATGACATAGTTTGACCGGTCAACTATATAGCTGGGCTGGTCCATTAGTTACGTGGGCCGGGCCTAACCTCTAATGTTGACTGGTCAAAACTTAAATGGGCCGGCCCATTTAACATGTGGGGTCCACCTTACAGCAACTGGGCCGGCCCAAGGCAAGTGGGCCGGGCCAAAAACACAGGTGGGTCCCACTTTCCTGTTAAAAGGCCGGCCCATTTAGTGTGTGGGGTCCACCATATAGCAAGTGGGCCGGCCCAACAAGCTGGGCCGGGCCAAAACACAGGGTCCCACTTTCCAGTTAAAGGGTCGGCCCATTTAGTGTGTGGGGTCCACCATATAGCAAGTGGCCGGCCCAACAAGCTAGTGGGGGGCCAAAACACAGGTGGGTCCCACCTTCCTGTTAAAGGGCCGACCCATTTAGTATGTGGGGTCCACCATATAGTAGTGGGCCGGCCCAACAAGATAGTGGGCGGGCCAAAAACACAGTGGGTCCCACATTCCTGTTAATGGGCCGGGCCATTTGGTATGTGGGGTCCACCATATAGAAAGTGGGCCGGCCCAACAAGATAGTGGGCCGGGCAAAAACACAGGTGGGTCCCACCTTCCTCTTAAAGGGCCGGCCCATTTACCATGTGGGACCACCATATAGCAAGTGGGTGGCCCAACAAGATAGTGGGCGGGCCAAAAGCACAGGTGGGCCCCACTTTCCTGAAGGGCCGGCCCAATTAGTATGTGGGGTCCACCATATAGCAGGTGGGCCGGCCCAACAAGATAGTGGGCCGGGCCAAAAACACAGGTGGGTCCCACTTTCCTCTTAAAGGGCCGGCCCATTTAGTATGTGGGGTCCTCCACAAAAGCAAATGGGCTGGCCCAACTAATTAGTGGGCCGGCCCAGTAGTGGGTGGGGTCCACCTTAAAGCAAGTGGGCCAGCCCAATTAGAGTGTGGGGTCCACCGTAAATCAAATGGGCTGGCCCAAGAAGTAAGTGGGCCAGCCCGTTTAGTTGCTGTTTATATGCCGGCATAATATGCGCTTTAGGATTTTGCGGGCAGGCACATATGTGATTTCGCTTAATTGGGCCGTTTAAGGGATGGGAATTCGTGATTTAGATACTGAGAATATTTACGCAGCATTGATTTCTGTCGGATAGCCTCACTTACCACAAGCACCAAAGAAAAAATGCGCGAAAGAACTATAAAAACTAACTAAATATTACATCAGCTGCAAGGCATTGAAAAAATATTACAGAACCCAGAGAAATTGAATGGTAATTAAACCTAGCAATACAATGAAGCGATCCGGCAATCTTTTAAGTTGTCCATGCAGCACCTATATCTGAAACAAAGACATTACAAGTTAAGACAGCAACAATGGAAAGGCAAAGACACTACAATATTGTTTGCCAAAGAATTTGGAACTCATCATTTCGTCGTTATAACAAGATCATTGTAATGCGCACAATAAGCAAACAAAGAGTGCATGCCGCATACCAACAGCCAATATAACAGAGCATGTTAGAATGAAACAGCAGACTTACTACTGTCGAGTCCCATGCAAACCAACATGTTCAGGGAGTACAAAATTGGCATGAACAACATAGTAGCAGGCTATAAATTTTGTAACAACGACTGAGCAAGATGAAGTTATGATGGCTACATCTACAGAGCAGGGAATGTAAACCAAAAATAGAAGTTACGATGGCAAAAGCTAAAGAGGAGGGAATGTGAACCAACATGTGCCAAGTGCAATTACTTCATTTTGGCCGTGAACTAAATAATACTCCTGAACTTATAGTGAAGGGGATGCAAATCAAGATGTTTCGGGATATAAACTTGTAATGAGCAACACATAGAGGATAGTTAATGCTGGAGCTTAGGATGGACCAGATACAGAATATAGTGGGATCACCTGTGAACTTGTATAAGAGGGAATGCAAACCAATATGTTCAGCTTTCCATATGTGAGCGTCATGCCAAGTCAGAGAAACAAGTCAATAATGCAGCTTTTGAAGAACAAGATGGCACGCAAAATTATTATCTAGTAGTATGACAAGTTTATTTGTACTACAGGCTAGATAGCAGAGTGATAGCATGCCAAACTAAGTCCTTACTTTGTTAGCTTACAATGAACTAGATACAAAACAATGGCATCACCTGTAGTACAGGGAATGCAAGCCAACATGTTCATGGAGTAAAAAATTGGCACAAACAACATAGTAGCAGGCCATAATTTTTGTAACAACGACTGAGCAAGATAAAGTTATGATGGCTAGATCTACAGAGCAGGGAATGTAAACCAAATATAGAAGTTACGATGCCAAAAGCTATAGAGCAGGGAATGCGAACCAACATGTGCAATTACTTAAAATTGGCCATGAACTAAATAATAGCAGGATGTTACTATAATACCTATAATTTTTGTAACAACGACTGAGCAAGATAGAAGTTATGATGGCTACATCTACAGAGCAGGGAATGCAAACCAAAATGTTCAATCGCTTAAAGTTAGCAATGAAGTAGAAAATAGCAACGTGTTACGGTCATAGCTAGGAATGAACTAAAAGAGCTTCAGACAAACAAGCATCTGAACCCAGAACATGGCGCTAAAACAAGGGACTTACATTAGGAGAAGCACTCTGTGGGAGTCACAGCAGATCTTCCTGGGGTTGATAGATCCGGTGATGAAGTACGCTACATGTGCTACTTGGGGTTGGAGAGACGGCCATTACACTTCATGGTTACTCATCTCATCTGCAAAAACGTAACGGCGCGTCGTTAGCACAAACAGGTTCCCCCAAGATTAAACAAGAACTTGCAGGCAAGCAATAGAAAAGCGACAGTAGAAGAGTTTAGATCATGCACGGCGCCGGTGAAGCAGATCCGGTTCATGCACAGCGGTGTCGGTGAGCAAGATCCGATGCGGTGGACGACGGATCCGGCGAAGCGGCTCCGGTGGGGTGGACGATGCCGCAGCTGAAGCGACTGCGGTAGACTGCTGGATGAGCATATGGTTTCGAGGTTCGGCGGGGATGATCCGGTCCGGTTGATGACGGCGTCGATGAAGCGGCTCCGGCAGGCAGCCGGATGACGAGGATCGCGAGGGCTCGGGTAGGCCAGGGAAGTCCGGCGGGGATGTTCCGGTGCGGTGGTCGTGGAGGTGGTAGAGAGAGGGACTTGAGAAGTTCCGGTGGGTGGTCTCAGATGAGAGACTGAGGGAAATGAATTTTTTTGGGAGGGTATCCGGGGCTAGGGAGGTGGTGATCCAAAAAATGACGGCCAGACCCCCCCACCAACCGACTTTGCTGTCATCTCCACAGGGGTAGAATCGGAATTTGGAAGCGTGTGAAATTTTTGTATTTTGTGGGCGGGAAGTTTTGCCGCTATGAGATTTTGAATTTCGCTAAGGTCCAAGTATAATGATAAAAAATTGTGAGACCGTACTAGTACCTCTGTTCAAGGCCGACTGTAAAATCAAATCATCATCAAGTTGAACATCGGTTACTACCATGATCATCATCGGACACAGATCTGGTGACATGCACCTGAAATTGGTGCATTCGTTGCAAAGTATAATGCTAAAAAATTTAGTGACCGTACTAGTACTTCTGTTCAAGCCCGAGTGCAACATCAAATCATCATCACGTTGAAAATTTGTTACCATGATCATGATCTATCTCTAAATTTGGCGCATCCGCTAAATCTGGCAAAGTATAATGATAAAGAAATTGTGAGACAGTAGTAGTACTTCTGTTCATGGTCGAGTGCAACATCAAATCATCATCACGTTTAAAATTTGTTACCATGATCATGATCTACCTCTGAAAATGGGCGCATCCTCTAAAACTTGCAAAGTATAATGATACAAAATTGTGAGACCGTACTAGGACTTATGTTCAAGGTCGAGTGCAACATCAAATCATCATTACATTGAAAAGTGTGTTACCATGATCATGATCTATCTCTGAATTTGGCGCATCCGCTAAATCTCGCAAAGTATAATGATAAAAAATTGTGAGAATGTACTAGTACTTATGTTCAAGGCCGAGTGCAGGATCAAATCATCATCACGTTGAAATTCGTTACAACGATCATGACATATCTCTAAAATTGGCGCATCCGCTAAATCTCGCAAAGTATAATGATAAAAAAAATTGTGAGACTGTACTAGTACTTGTGTTCAAGGCCGAGTGCAGGATCAAATCATCATCACGGTGAAATTTGTTACAACGATCATGACATATCTCTTAAATTGGCGCATCCGCTAAATCTTGCATGTGGCGCATCTCAGTGCGGAGCAACAGGCCGGTGCTATCAAGGTTGAGGCGTCAGTAGCGTCATCGGGCTCTCCTTTTTTGATAGATCTTCTACATGGCGTGGCGCGCACCGCAGCAGTTTCCCTTAAGTGGATCACCCAAGGTTTATCGAACTCAGGGAGGAAGAGGTCAAAGATATCCCTCTCATGCAACCCTGCAACCACAAAGCAAGAAGTCTCTTGTGTCCCCAACACACCAAATAGGTGCACTAGTTCGGCGAAGAGATAGTGAAATACAGGTGGTATGAATATATATAAGCAGTAGCAACGGTGCCAGAAAATAGCTTGCTGGCGTGTAGTTGATGGTGGTAGTATTGCAGCAGTAGTAACACAGTAAAACAGTAAACAAGCAGTAACTCAGCAGTATTTAGGAACAAGGCCTAGGGATTACACTTTCACTAGTGGACACTCTCAACATTGATCACATAACAGAATAGATAAATGCATACTCTACACTTTTGTTGGATGATGAACACATTGCGTAGGATTACACGAACCCTCAATGCCGGAGTTAACAAGCTCCACAATAATGCTCATGTTTAAGTAACCTTAAGTGTAAGATAGATCAAAACGACTAAACCAAGTACTAGCATAGCATGCACACTGTCACCTTCATGCATATGTAGGAGGAATAGATCACATCAATATTATCATAGCAATAGTTAACTTCAATCTACAAGAGATCATGATCATAGCATAAACCAAGTACTAACACGGTGCACGCACTGTCACCTTTGCACACATGCAGGAGGAATAAAACTACTTTAATAACACATCACTAGAGTAGCACATAGATAGTAGTGATACAAAACTCATATGAATCTCAATCATGTAAAGCAGCTCATGAGATCATTGTATTGAGGTACATAGGAGAGAGATTAACCACATAGCTACCGGTACAGCCCCGAGCCTCAATGGAGAACTACTCCCTCCTCATGGGAGCAGCAGCGGTGATGAAGATGGCGGTGGAGATGGCAGCGGTGTCGATGGAGGAGCCTTCCGGGGGCACTTCCCCGTCCGGCAGGGTGCCGGAACAGAGACTCCTGTCCCCAGATCTTGGCTTCGCGATGACGGCGGCTCTGGAACTTTTCTCGTATCGTGGCTTTCTCCGTAAGGGTTTTCGATGCAGGGGCTTTATATAGGCGAAGAGGCGGCGCAGGAGGGTCAACGAGGCGACGAGACCATAGGGTGGCGCGGCCGGGGCCTGGGCCGCGCCACCATGTCATCTGGGCCCACCAGGGCCCCCTCCGCGGCTCTCGGGTGTTGGATGCTTCCGGGCAAAATAGGAACAGGCGTTGATTTCGTCCAATTCCGAGAATATTTCGTTACTAGGATTTCTGAAACCAAAAACAGCAGAAAACAGAACGGCACGGCATCTTGTTAATAGGTTAGTTCCGAAAATGCACGAATATGACATAAAGTGTGCATAAAACATGTAGATATCATCAATAATGTGGCATGGAACATAAGAAATTATCGATACGTTGGAGACGTATCAGCATCCCCAAGCTTAGTTGCTCGTCCCGAGCAGGTAAAACGATAACAAAGATAATTTCTTAAGTGACATGCCATCATAATCTTGATCATACTATTTGTAAACATATGTAATGAATGCAGCGATCAAAGCAAAGGTAATGACATGAGTAAACAACTGAATCATAAAGCAAAGACTTTTCATGAATAGTACTTCAAGACAAGCATCAATAAGTCTTGCATAAGAGTTAACTCATAAAGCAATAAATCAAAGTAAAGGTGTTGAAGCAACACATAAGAAGATTAAGTTTCAGCGGTTGCTTTCAACTTGTAACATGTATATCTCATGGATATTGTCAACATAAAGTAATATAACAAGTGCAATATGCAAATATGTAGGAATCAATGCACAGTTCACACAAGTGTTTGCTTCTTAAGGTGGAAGGAGATAGGTAAACTGACTCAACAATAAAAGTAAAAGAATGGTCCTTCAATGAGGAAAGCATCGATTGCTGTATTTGTGCTAGAGCTTTTATTTTGAAAACATGAAACAATTTTGTCAACGGTAGTAATAAAGCATATGAGTTATGAAAATTATATTTTACAAGTTGCAAGCCTCACGCATAGTATACTAATAGTGCCCGCACCTCGTCCTACTTAACTTGGACTACCGGATCTTCGCATGCCATGTTTCAACCAAGTGTCACAAAGGGGTACCTCCATGCCGCCTGTACAAAGGTCCAAGGAGAATGCTCGCATTTCGGATTTCTCGCTTTTGATTATTCTCAACTTAGACATCCATACCGGGACAACATGGACAACAGATAATGGACTCCTCTTAAATGCATAAGCATGTAGCAATGTTATTATTCTCATATGAGATTGAGGATATATGTCCAAAACTGAAACTTCCACCATGATTCATGGCTTTAGTTAGCGGCCCAATGTTCTTCTCTAACAATTTTGCATGCTCCAACCACTAAAATGATAGACCTTCAGACAAGACGGACATGCATAGCAACTCACATGATATTCAACAATAGTTGATGGCGTTCCCCAGAAGCATGGTTATCGCACAACAAGCAACTTAATAAAATATAAAGTGCATAAGTACATATTCAATACTACGATAGTTTTTAAGGCTATTTTGTCCCATGAGCTATATATTGCAAAGGTGAATGATGGAATTTTAAAGGTAGCACTCAAGCAATTTACTTTGGAATGGCGGAGAAATACCATGTAGTAGGTAGGTATGGTGGACACAAATGGCATAGTAGTTGGCTCAAGGATTTTGGATGCATGAGAAGTATTCCCTCTCGATACAAGGTTTAGGCTAGCAAGGTTATTTGAAGCAAACTCAAGGATGAACCGGTGCAGCAAAACTCACATAAAAGACATATTGTAAACATTATAAGACTCTACACCGTCTTCCTTGTTGTTCAAACTCAATACTAGATATTATCTAGACTCTAGAGAAACCAAATATGCAAACCAAATTAGCAAGCTCTAAGTATTTCTTCATTAATGGGTACAAAGTATATGATGCAAGAGCTTAAACATGAGCACAACAATTGCCAAGTATCACATTACCCAAGACATTTTACCAATTACTACATGTAGCATTTTCCAATTCCAACCATATAACAATTTAACGAAGAGGAAACTTCGCCATGAATATTATGAGCTAAGAACACATGTGTTCATACGAACCAGCGGAGCGTGTCTCTCTCCCACACAAGGATGAACTTATTCAGAGAACTAAGATAACAAAACAAAAACAAAAATAAAAGCACACAGACGCTCCAAGTAAAATACATAGGATGTGACTGAATAAAAATATAGTTTCACTAGAAGAAACCTGATAAGTTGTCGATGAAGAAGGGGATGCCTTGGGCATCCCCAAGCTTAGATGCTTGAGTCTTCTTAAAATATGCAGGGATGAACCACCGGGGCATCCCCAAGCTTAGACCTTTCACTCTTCTCGATCACATTATATCACCCTCTTCTATTGACCCTTGAAAACTTCTGCCACACCAAACTTCAAGCAAACTCATTAGAGGGTTAGTGCATAATCAAAATTCACATGTTCAGAGGTGACACAATCATTCTTAACACTTCTGGACATTGCACAAAACTTCTGAAAGTTAATGGAACAAAGAAACCCATTCAACAAAGCAAAAGCGGCAATGCGAAATAAAAGGCAGAATCTGTCAAAAACAGAACAGTCCATAAAGACGAATTTTAAGATGGCACCAGACTTGCTCAAATGGAAAAACTCAAAACTAATGAAAGTTGCGTACATATCTGAGGATCACGCTCGTAAATTGGCAGATTTTTTCGAATTTTCTACAGAGAATTGTGCCCAGATTCGTGACAGACAGCAATGCTGTTTCTGCGCAGCGATCCCAAATATAACATCAACTTTGACATAGAAACTTTACTTGGCACAAAAACATGATAAGGAGAGGTTGCTACAGTAGTAAACAACTTCCAAGACTCAACAAAACAAAAATTGCTGTAGTAAAATAAACACATGGGTTATCTCCCAAGAAGTTCTTTCTTTATAGCCATTAAGATGGGCTCAGCAGTTTTAATGATGATGCTCTCATGAAAATAGACAATGAAGCAAAAGAGAACATCAAGAAGCAAATTCAAAGCACATTTAAGTCTAACATGCTTCCTATGCATAAGAATCTTGTAAATAAACAAGTTCATGAAGAGCAAAGTAACAAGCATAGGAAGATAAAACAAGTGTAGCTTCAAAAATTTCAGCACATAGAGAGGTGTTTTAGTAACATGAAAATTTTTACAACCATATTTTCCTCTCTCATAATAACTTTCAGTAGCAACATGAGCAAACTCAACAATATAACTATCACATAAAGCATTCTTATCATGAGTCTCATGCATAAAATTATTACTCCCCACATAGGCATAATCATTCTTATTAATTGTAGTGGGAGCAAATTCAACAAAGTAGCTATCATTATTATTCTCATCATCAAGTATAGGAGGCAAAGTATCATCAAAGTAAATTTTCTCCTCAATGCTTGGGGTACTAAAAATATCATGCTCATCAAAGCCAGCTTCCCCAAGCTTAGAATTTTCCATAGCATTAGCAACAATGGTGTTCAAAGCATTCATACTAATAACATTCCCATTATCATGCATATAAAGTTCCATGGGTTTTTTAATTCTTTCTTCAAACACATCATGTCCTAATTCAAGATAAAGTTCATAAAGATCTCTCATTTTATTGTTGTCTTCCATTATGCCTAACTAGTGTAAACAAGAAACCAAATGTCGCAATTGCAGAGTCTAAAGGAAATAGCTTCGAGTACTTACAACGGCGCCGGAAAATAGCTTGGTAGCCGAGGTCCGGAGTGTGAGTACCTTTTACCTTTCCCCCGGCAACGGCGCCTAAAAGTGCTTGATGTCTACGTTCCCCCTCCTGTAGACAGTGTTGGGCCTCCAAGAGCAGAGGTTTGTAGAACAGCAGCAAGTTTCCCTTAAGTGGATCACCCAAGGTTTATCGAACTCAGGGAGGAAGAGGTCAAAGATATCCCTCTCATGCAACCCTGCAACCACAAAGCAAGAAGTCTCTTGTGTCCCCAACACACCAAATAGGTGCACTAGTTCGGCGAAGAGATAGTGAAATACAGGTGGTATGAATATATATAAGCAGTAGCAACGGTGCCAGAAAATAGCTTGCTGGCGTGTAGTTGATGGTGGTAGTATTGCAGCAGTAGTAACACAGTAAAACAGTAAACAAGCAGTAGTAACTCAGCAGTATTTAGGAACAAGGCCTAGGGATTACACTTTCACTAGTGGACACTCTCAACATTGATCACATAACAGAATAGATAAATGCATACTCTACACTTTTGTTGGATGATGAACACATTGCGTAGGATTACACGAACCCTCAATGCCGGAGTTAACAAGCTCCACAATAATGCTCATGTTTAAGTAACCTTAAGTGTAAGATAGATCAAAACGACTAAACCAAGTACTAGCATAGCATGCACACTGTCACCTTCATGCATATGTAGGAGGAATAGATCACATCAATATTATCATAGCAATAGTTAACTTCGCAATCTACAAGAGATCATGATCATAGCATAAACCAAGTACTAACACGGTGCACGCACTGTCACCTTTGCACACATGCAGGAGGAATAAAACTACTTTAATAACACATCACTAGAGTAGCACATAGATAGTAGTGATACAAAACTCATATGAATCTCAATCATGTAAAGCAGCTCATGAGATCATTGTATTGAGGTACATAGGAGAGAGATTAACCACATAGCTACCGGTACAGCCCCGAGCCTCAATGGAGAACTACTCCCTCCTCATGGGAGCGGTGATGAAGATGGCGGTGGAGATGGCAGCGGTGTCGATGGAGGAGCCTTCCGGGGCACTTCCCGTCCGGCGGGTGCCGGAACAGAGACTCCTGTCCCCCGATCTTGGCTTCGCGATGACGGCGGCTCTGGAACTTTTCTCGTATCGTGGCTTTCTCCGTAAGGGTTTTCGATGCAGGGGCTTTATAGGCGAAGAGGCGGCGCAGGAGGGTCAACGAGGCGACGAGACCATAGGGTGGCGCGGCCAGGGCCTGGGCCACGCCACCATGTCATCTGGGCCCACAGGGCCCTCCGCGGCTCTCGGGTGTCGGATGCTTCCGGGCAAAATAGGAACCAGGCGTTGATTTCGTCCAATTCCGAGAATATTTCGTTACTAGGATTTCTGAAACCAAAAACAGCAGAAAACGAACTGGCACTTCGGCATCTTGTTAATAGGTTAGTTCCAAAATGCACGAATATGACATAAAGTGTGCATAAAACATGTAGATATCATCAATAATGTGGCATGGAACATAAGAAATTATCGATACGTTGGAGACGTATCAGCATAGCTCATCGGGCTCTCCTTTTTTGATAGATCTTCTACATGGCGCGGCGTGATACGCGTAGATGCACACGTCCGTTGGGAACCCCAAGTGGAAGGTATGATGCGTATAGAAGCAAGTTTCCCTCAGTATGAAACCAAGGTTTAATCGAACCAGTAGGAGCCAAGAAGCACGTTGAAGGTTGATGGTCGCGAAATGTGATGCGGCGCAACACCAGGGATTTCGGCGCCAACTAGGAACCTGCACAACACAACCAAAGTACTTTGCCCCAACGAAACAGTGAGGTTGTCAATCTCACCGGCTTGCTGTAACAAAGGATTAAACGTATCGAGTGGAAGATGTTTGCAAAGAAAACAGTAAAACAAGTAGATTGTATGCTATGTAAAGAATAGGACCGGGGTCCACAGTTCACTAGAGGTGTCTCTCCCATAAGATAAAAGCATGTTGGGTGAACAAATTACAGTCGGGCAATTGACAAATAGAGAAAGGCATAATAATGCATATACATGACATGGTAAATATAGTGAGATTTAATTGGGCATTACGACAAAGAACATAGACCGCCATCCAACTGCATCTATGCCTAAAAAGTCCACCTTCAGGTTATCGTCCGAACCCCCTCCAGTATTAAGTTGCAAAGCAACAGACAATTGCATTAAGTATTGTGCGTAATGTAATCAACAACTACATCCTTAGACATAGCATCAATGTTTTATCCCTAGTGGCAACAGCACATCACAACCTTAGAACTTTCTGTCACTGTCCCAGGTATCAATGAAGGCATGAACCCACTATCGAGCATAATTACTCCCTCTTGGAGTTAAGAGTAAAAACTTGGCCAGAGCCTCTACTAATAACGGAGAGCATGCAAGATCATAAACAACACATGAACAATAGATTGATAATCACCATAATCATAGTACTCTCTATCCATCGGATCCCGACAAACACAACATATAGAATTACAGATAGATGATCTTGATCATGTTAGGCAGCTCACAAGATCCAACAATGAAGCACAACAAGGAGAAGACGACCATCTAGCTACTGCTATGGACCCATGGTCCAGGGGTGAACTACTCACTCATCACTCCGGAGGCGATCATGGCGATGAAGAGTCCTCCGGGAGATGAATCCCCTCTCCGGCCGGAGGCGATCTCCAATCCCCCGAGATGGGATTCGCGGCGGCGGCGTCTCCGTAAGGTTTTCCGTATCGTGGCTCTCGTCTGGGGGTTTCGCGACGGGAGCTTTAAGTAGGCGGAAGGTCAACGCGAGGGCCACACGAGGGCCCAGGGCCGCGCGGCCAAAGGGCCGCGCCGGCCACCCCCTGGCTGCCTCGTGGCCCCACTTCGTTAGGTCTTCGGTCTTCTGGAAGCTTCGTGCAAAAATAGGACCCTGGGCGAAAGTTTCGTCCAATTCCGAGAATTTCTTTACTAGGATTTCTGAAACCAAAAACAGCAGAAAACAGCAATCGCTCTTCGGCATCTTGTTAATAGGTTAGTTCCAGGAAAATGCATAAATATGACATATAATGTGCATAAAACATGTAGGTATCATCAATAAAGTAGCATGGAACATAAGAAATTATCGATACGTTGGAGACGTATCAGCATCCCCAAGCTTAGTTCTGCTCGTCCCGAGCAGGTAAAACGATAACAAAGATAATTTCTGAAGTGACATGCCATCATAATCTTGATCATACTATTTGTAAACATATGTAATGAATGCAGCGATCAAAGCAAAGGTAATGACATGAGTAAACAACTGAATCATATAGCAAAGACTTTTCATGAATAGTACTTCAAGACAAGCATCAATAAGTCTTGCATAAGAGTTAACTCGTAAAGCAATAAATCAAAGTAAAGGTGTTGAAGCAACACATAAGAAGATTAAGTTTCAGCGGTTGCTTTCAACTTGTAACATGTATATCTCATGGATATTGTCAACATAAAGTAATATAACAAGTGCAATATGCAAGTATGTAGGAATCAATGCACAGTTCACACAAGTGTTTGCTTCTTAAGGTGGAAGGAGATAGGTAAACTGACTCAACAATAAAAGTAAAAGAATGGTCCTTCGCAGAGGAAAGCATCGATTGCTGTATTTGTGCTAGAGCTTTTATTTTGAAAACATGAAACAATTTTGTCAACGGTAGTAATAAAGCATATGAGTTATGAAAATTATATTTTACAAGTTGCAAGCCTCACGCATAGTATACTAATAGTGCCCGCACCTCGTCCTACTTAACTTGGACTACCGGATCTTTGCATGCCATGTTTCAACCAAGTGTCACAAAGGGGTACCTCCATGCCGCCTGTACAAAGGTCCAAGGAGAATGCTCGCATTTCGGATTTCTCGCTTTTGATTATTCTCAACTTAGACATCCATACCGGGACAACATGGACAACAGATAATGGACTCCTCTTTAATGCATAAGCATGTAGCAAAGTTATTATTCTCATATGAGATTGAGGATATATGTCCAAAACTGAAACTTCCACCATGATTCATGGCTTTAGTTAGCGGCCCAATGTTCTTCTCTAACAATTTTGCATGCTCCAACCACTAAAATGATAGACCTTCAGACAAGACGGACATGCATAGCAACTCACATGATATTCAACAATAGTTGATGGCGTTCCCCAGAAACATGGTTATCGCACAACAAGCAACTTAATAAAATATAAAGTGCATAAGTACATATTCAATACTACGATAGTTTTTAAGGCTATTTTGTCCCATGAGCTATATATTGCAAAGGTGAATGATGGAATTTTAAAGGTAGCACTCAAGCAATTTACTTTGGAATGGCGGGTAAATACCATGTAGTAGGTAGGTATGGTGGACACAAATGGCATAGTGGTTGGCTCAAGGATTTTGGATGCATGAGAAGTATTCCCTCTCGATACAAGGTTTAGGCTAGCAAGGTTATTTGAAGCAAACTCAAGGATGAACAAGTGCAGCAAGACTCACATAAAAGACATATTGTAAACATTATAAGACTCTACACTGTCTTCCTTGTTGTTCAAAACTCAATACTAGATATTATCTAGACCTTAGAGAAACCAAATATGCAAATCAAATTTTAGCAAGCTCTATGTATTTCTTCATTAATGGGTGCAAAGCATATGATGCAAGAGCTTAAACATGAGCACAACAATTGCCAAGTATCACATTATCCAAGACATTTTTAGAATTACTACATGTAGCATTTTCCAATTCCAACCATATAACAAATTAACGAAGAAGAAACTTCGCCTTGAACATTATGAGTAAAGCCTAAGGACACATGTGTCCATATGCAACAGCGGAGCGTGTCTCTCTCCCACAAAGTGAATGCTAGGATCCATCTTATTCAAACAAAAACAAAAACGAAAACAAACCGACGCTCCAAGTAAAGAACACCAGATGTGACTGAATAAAAATATAGTTTCAGGGGAGGAACCTGATGATGTTGTCGATGAAGAAGGGGATGCCTTGGGCATCCCCAAGCTTAGACGCTTGAGTCTTCTTAAAATATGCAGGGATGAACCACGGGGGCATCCCCAAGCTTAGAGCTTTCACTCCTCTTGATCTTAGTATATCATTCTCCTCTCTTGACCCTTGAAAACTTCCTTCACACCAAACTTCAAGCAAACTCATTAGAGGGTTAGTGCATCATTAATAATTCACACATTCAGAGGTGACACAATCATTATTTTCACTTCTGGACATTGCATAATGCTACTGGACATTAATGGATCAAAGAAATAAATCCAACATAGCAAAAGAGGCAATGCGAAATAAAAGGCAGAATCTGTCAAAAACAGAACAGTCCGTAAAGACGAATTTATAAATGGCACCAGACTTACTCAAATGGAAAAACTCAAAACTAATGAAAGTTGCGTATATATCTGAGGATCACGCTCGTAAATTGGCAGATTTTTTCGAATTTTCTACAGAGAATTATGCCCAGATTCGTGACAGACAGCAATGCTGTTTCTGCGCAGCGATCCCAAATATAACATCAACTTTGACATAGAAACTTTACTTGGCACAAAAACATGATAAGGAGAGGTTGCTACAGTAGTAAACAACTTCCAAGACTCAACAAAAAAAAAATTGCTGTAGGTAAAAACATGGGTTGTCTCCCATAAGCGCTTTTCTTTAACGCCTTTCAGCTAGGCGCAGAAAGTGCAAATCAAGTAACATCGAGAGTAGAAGCATCAACATCATAGCTTGTTCTAATAATAGAATCAAAAGGCAACTTCATTCTCTTTCTAGGGAAGTGTTCCATACCTTTCTTGAGAGGAAATTGATATTTAATATTACCTTCCCTCATATCAATAACAGCACCAACAGTTCGAAGAAAAGGTCTTCCCAACACAATTGGACAAGATGCATTGCATTCGATATCCAAGACAACAAAATCAACGGGGACAAGGTTATTGTTAACCGTAATATGCACATTATCAATCCTCCCCAAAGGTTTCTTTTTAACATTATCGGCGAGATTAACATCCAAATAACAATTCTTTAATGGTGGCAAGTCAAGCATATCATAAATCTTTTTAGGCATAACAGAAATACTTGCACCAAGATCACATAAGGCATTACATTCAAAGTCATTGAATTTCATTTTAATGATGGGCTCCCAACCATCTTCTAACTTTCTAGGAATAGAAGTTTCAAGTTTTAGTTTCTCTTCTCTAGCTTTTATGAGAGCATTTGTAATATGTTTTGTAAAGGCTAAATTTATAGCACTAGCATTAGGACTTTTAGCAAGTTTTTGCAAGAACTTTATAACTTCAGAGATGTGGCAATCATCAAAATCTAAATCATTATGAGCTACAGCAATGGGATCATTATTCCCAAGGTTGGAAAAAATTTCAGCAGTTTTATCACAAGCAGTTTCAGCAGTTTTAGCAATTTCAGGCAGTTTTGTACGCTTTGCACTAGGAGTAGAAACATTGCCACCACCAATTATATTACCATTGATAGTAGGAGGTGTAGCAACATGTGAGGAATTAGCATTACTAGTGGTGGTAATAGTCCAAACTTTAGCTACATTATTCTCTTTAGCTAGTTTTTCATTTTCTTCTCTATCCCACCTAGCACGCAACTCAGCCATTAATCTTATATTCTCATTAATTCTAACTTGGATGGCATTTGCTGTAGTAGTAATCTTATTATCAAGATCATTATTAGGCATAACTTTCAACTTTAAAAGATTAACATCAGAGGCAAGCCTATCAACTCTAGAAGCGATAGTATCAATTTTATCAAGCTTTTCCTCAACAGATTTGTTAAAAGCAGTTTGTGTACTAATAAATTCTTTAAGCATGGCTTCAAGACCAGAGGGTACACTTCTATTATTGTTGTAAGAATTCCCATAAGAATTACCATAACCATTACCATTAGTAGAAGGATATGGCCTATAGTTATTACCAGAGTTGTTCCTATAAGCATTGTTGTTGAAATTATTATTTTTAATGAAGTTCACATCAACATTTTCTTCTTGAGCAACCAATGAAGCTAAAGGAACATTATTTGGATCAACATTAGATCTACCATTCACAAGCATAGACATAATCACATCAATCTTATCACTCAAGGAAGAGGTTTCTTCAACAGAATTTACCTTCTTACCTTGTGGAGCTCTTTCCGTGTGCCATTCAGAGTAATTCACCATCATATCATCAAGAAGTTTTGTAGCCGCCCCCAATGTGATGGACATAAAGGTACCTCCAGCAGCTGAATCCAATAAATTCCGCGAAGAAAAATTTAGTCCTGCATAGAAGGTTTGGATGATCATCCAAGTAGTCAGTCCATGGGTTGGGCAATTCTTTACCAAAGTTTTCATTCTCTCCCATGCTTGAGCAACATGTTCAGTATCTAATTGTTTAAAATTCATTATGCTACTTCTCAAAGAAATAATTTTAGCGGGAGGATAATATCTACTAATAAAAGCATCCTTGCATTTAGTCCATGAATCAATACTATTCTTAGGCAAAGATAGCAACCAATCTTTAGCTCTTCCTCTTAATGAGAAAGGAAACACTTTCAATTTAATAATATCACCATCTACATCTTTATACTTTTGCATTTCACAAAGTTCAACAAAATTATTGAGATGGGCAGCAGCATCATCAGAACTAGCACCAGAAAATTGTTCTCTCATGACAAGATTTAGTAAAGCAGGTTTAATTTCAAAGAATTCTGCTGTAGTAGCAGGTGGAGCAATAGGTGTGCATAGGAAATCATTATTATTTGCATTTGTGAAGTCACACAACTTAGTATTTTCAGGGTTGGCCATTTTAGCAACAGTAAATAAAGCAAACTAGATAAAGTAAATGCGAGTAACTAATTTTTTTGTGTTTTTGATATAGAGAGCAAGACAGTAAATAAAGTAAAACTAGCAACTAATTTTTTGTATTTTGATTTAGTGCAGCAAACAAAGTAGTAAATAAAATAAAGCAAGACAAAAACAAAGTAAAGAGATTGAGAAGTGGAGACTCCCCTTGCAGCGTGTCTTGATCTCCCCGGCAACGGCGCCAGAAATTTACTTGCTGGCGTGTAGTTGACGTGGGAGTTAGAAATCTTTGTGGTGTAACTTTTCTTCAGATCCCCGGCAACGGCGCCAGAAATTTAGCTTGATACGCGTAGATGCACACGTCCGTTGGGAACCCCAAGTGGAAGGTATGATGCGTATAGAAGCAAGTTTCCCTCAGTATGAAACCAAGGTTTAATCGAACCAGTAGGAGCCAAGAAGCACGTTGAAGGTTGATGGTCGCGAAATGTGATGCGGCGCAAACTAGGGATTTCGGCGCCAACTAGGAACCTGCACAACACAACCAAAGTACTTTGCCCCAACGAAACAGTGAGGTTGTCAATCTCACCGGCTTGCTGTAACAAAGGATTAAACGTATCGAGTGGAAGATGTTTGCAAAGAAAACAGTAAAACAAGTAGATTGTATGCTATGTAAAGAATAGGACCGGGGTCCACAGTTCACTAGAGGTGTCTCTCCCATAAGATAAAAGCATGTTGGGTGAACAAATTACAGTCGGGCAATTGACAAATAGAGAAAGGCATAATAATGCATATACATGACATGGTAAATATAGTGAGATTTAATTGGGCATTACGACAAAGAACATAGACCGCCATCCAACTGCATCTATGCCTAAAAAGTCCACCTTCAGGTTATCGTCCGAACCCCCTCCAGTATTAAGTTGCAAAGCAACAGACAATTGCATTAAGTATTGTGCGTAATGTAATCAACAACTACATCCTTAGACATAGCATCAATGTTTTATCCCTAGTGGCAACAGCACATCACAACCTTAGAACTTTCTGTCACTGTCCCAGGTATCAATGAAGGCATGAACCCACTATCGAGCATAATTACTCCCTCTTGGAGTTAAGAGTAAAAACTTGGCCAGAGCCTCTACTAATAACGGAGAGCATGCAAGATCATAAACAACACATGAACAATAGATTGATAATCACCATAATCATAGTACTCTCTATCCATCGGATCCCGACAAACACAACATATAGAATTACAGATAGATGATCTTGATCATGTTAGGCAGCTCACAAGATCCAACAATGAAGCACAACAAGGAGAAGACGACCATCTAGCTACTGCTATGGACCCATGGTCCAGGGGTGAACTACTCACTCATCACTCCGGAGGCGATCATGGCGATGAAGAGTCCTCCGGGAGATGAATCCCCTCTCCGGCAGGGTGCCGGAGGCGATCTCCGAATCCCCCGAGATGGGATTCGCGGCGGCGGCGTCTCTGTAAGGTTTTCCGTATCGTGGCTCTCGGTACTGGGGGTTTCGCGACGGGAGCTTTAAGTAGGCGGAAGGTCAACGCGAGGGGCCACACGAGGGGCCCAGGGGCAGGGCCGCGCGGCCAGGGCTGGGCCGCGCCGGCCACCCCCCTGGCTGCCTCGTGGCCCCACTTCGTTAGGTCTTCGGTCTTCTGGAAGCTTCGTGCAAAAATAGGACCCTGGGCGAAAGTTTCGTCCAATTCCGAGAATATTTCTTTACTAGGATTTCTGAAACCAAAAACAGCAGAAAACAGCAACTGGCTCTTCGGCATCTTGTTAATAGGTTAGTTCCAGAAAATGCATAAATATGACATATAATGTGCATAAAACATGTAGGTATCATCAATAAAGTAGCATGGAACATAAGAAATTATCGATACGTTGGAGACGTATCAGCGCACCGCCCGTCGAGAAGCAGTCACATGTGATACCGAGGTGGAGACGTCGCCGGCATCCTCGAGGCGCGGCCGCCCTTCTATGAGCCAGCGTCGACTCAAGGTATGAATCCATGCGTTGTCGCGCCCCTTCTTCCGATGAAGTGGGGTGCCTTAGATTTATTGTTCTTCTCTTACGATTATTTCGAGCCGAACATGTGTGCTCTTTCTCTGAATATATTGCTTGAAAAGCTAACCAAGTTAATTAAATTCACTTCATTCTTAATCTTGCGTGCTAATTCTGTTATTTTTGCTGACAGTGGTGCGCGCAAGGAGATTTATTTGTGGGTGTGCTGAGCTGTTAGGCCTAAGTCGAAATCCTCAGCTTAACGAGGCCTCAGCTTAACACATAAAAAAGGTGTTCAATCTCGCCCACAATGTCCTTTTCTTTCCTCTTCCTTTATTGGAACTTGTTTTGCAGACAAGGAAAGTGGCACGTGTAATGTGAGTAAAACCCTCTTAGCCAAAATCAGCTACAAGCAAGATTTTCTGTATTGTAGATGCCCCAATTGACTCTAATCCCCAATGTAGTCTTTTTTTATGTCAGTATAGACTTCTTTACATGGCATGCATTTGCCTAATGAGCAGCATTGTATTGCCATTCTAGCCAACCTGATCGATATGTCAAGCTTCATGCACGAGATGCCATGTTTAATTTACTCCCTCACTCCGATCCATATTTCTTGGTGTAAAATGAATGTGAATCGAAGGGAGTACTTTTCTTAGATACTAGTAGTACTATACCATTTCAAAAAAAAATACTAGTACTACTACATCACAAATGCATCAAAAGAGTACTACCATCACAAGACCACCACGGTTGTACTAGTAGAGTTTAATACTGAACTTCCAAAGGGAATAAGATTACACATATGAACTTTAAACAGGACCAGGAGCATGAGGGCCAGCAGCAGGGGCGTTGACTGGGAACAAGCCAGGCAAGACGTAATTCTGGAGGAAGAGGCCATATGCTGCGTGCTTGGCCTTGGTTGCAGGGCGGTGCTTCCCCGATGTACTTAGGCCTACACCCGTCGCATGCTGGATCAGGCTGCGGATGTCCTTCTGGAGGATTTTGCCACAGAATGGGCAAAATAGCTCCCCGCGCTTGCGGAAACGAATTTCACCACCCTTCAGCCGCTTCAGAACGTAGCGGCTCTTCTGGTCCCTGCGCTCCTTGTTGTCGTCCATGTCATCAGAATATTCCTGTGAATTATAAAGTACATAATAATCAGGTGCTTAATGACAGATCGAATAAATACTGCACTATCATAAGCAAACCTTAGAAACCCTAAAATTAAATGTGTAGAACAAGTAAATGGCAGAAGAAATCATACTAAATCACGAGAAAACCCTATGAACAGCAATGAACATAAGCCACAACAATTGCAAGTCCACTAAGTATGAACACATAAATTAATTATATGACAAATCAAGCCAACTACATGGCAGATTAGTCGAAATTAAACTAGAATCTGACCGTACGAACCGTAGAATCAAGTACGTCTACAAGAACAAGGTAGGAGATCAAATCAATCAAGAACCAGGTTCGTGCAAACCACGTGAACAGTAATATGACACAAAAAGGATCGGGACAGTTTCGGTAAAAGAGCAGTACCTCCTCGTCGTCACCCTCGACATCCTCCTGGAACTGAACGTTTGGGCCGAAATCGTCGAAGGGGTCGAGGTCCGCGTCCAGCACCGGGTCTAGGAAGACCTCGCCGTGGTGGCCTGCAACGCCTTGCAGATCTTCGGCGGGAGCAACGGCGTTGCTATCCACCTTCTCCTCGACGGCCAGGACGCCCGTTTCGACCGAGGTCGAAGAATCAGACAAGCAGAGGAGACGAGCGGCCTGGGTACCCGGTGAAGCCTCACCCGCCGCGACGGCCACTACCGCAGAGGCATCCTCTGCGCGAGCGGCCGCCGATTGCTCCGCCTCGTACGCAAGACCTGTCTTCATGCTGCTGCGGTTGGAAACGAGGAAGTCGATGCCTCGGAGGTGCGGTGAGTTGATGGGAGGGGAGAGGACGAGCTCGCGAGAGACGATGAGGCCGATTATTTTATAGCCTCTGACTCTCTGTATCAGAATGGCATTAGTTGTGGACGCGAGAGACGATGAGGCCGATTAGTTGTGGACGCGTGAAGTCGTGCATGTACTCGATTCTCACGTATACCAATACTTCCAAACGTCATAAGTAATTCACAATCATTCAGAATAATATGAGACCTTAACATTTTATTGTTTGTGTCAGATATTGTCCATGAAAAATAACATCCTTCAAAAAATAAATCCCCTATGCCAATCCGGTCATGCCCGTCTACTCCAACTAGCTTCCTCGAGTAATTTGTCACCTTACATTCTTAAAATGAACCAAAATTTGGCACAGGGGCATCACATGGAAAATGATGTTACCATTCTCTCTTCCCATTTTTGTTTGAATTTTTCAAAATTGTCATGCCCTAACGGAAAAAATGTATGTTCCTTCTATGAAGCATGTATCAGAATGGCATTACCAAAACCTGGGGGTGGCGGGGCACATGGTGGTGTGATGATACATCACATTTGGACCACACAACACAATTTGGACCAACCAAAAAAATTCAACCACCCTACACAAACCCTGGTCAAAACTAGTTTGACCAATATTACAAAAGTTGTACATAATTCAGAAACCGTCAGAAATATACGAAGCATTCAGGAGTCAATACTGAAGACAAAGCAATTATGCCAAAAGACGAAGGCAGAGGAGGAACAGGTCTTGCTATATTGCACAACAAAGCCAAATTCAACTTTTCATCGATTCCAAAATTCTGGCTGCAATTAGCACACCCTGGTCTCCTGATGTCGCAATAGTTGGCTGCTGGGAGCGGAGACACTCGACTTCCTTCTTCAACTTATCGCACTCTGTGCGAACTTTCAAGTACTTCGTCTCGAAATATTGCGCATGTTCAGCATGCAACTCCACTTCCTGTTGAAAACTTTCACAGTCACAGTTGCAATCACACTGACCAGCCTTGTCAGTGACCACACTCATCGGTGGCTGGGCGCGTAGTTCCTCGACTTCCTTCTTCAACTTCTTACACTCCGCGAGAACGTCTGAGTACCGTTTATCAAAAGAAGATTGCACGGAACGGGCATTCTCCTTCGATATGGCACGATTTAAAATGCACCTGCCCACGAGGTGGCGGATTTTCTTATGAAGGATGGTGTTGTGGCCCTTGATCTGGTCCAGTTTCGCGGAGAATCGTGTTATCACATCCTGCATTGCAAATTCAACAGCAATGAAGTATGCAGAGTGCAGATGAGGGGGGAGAAATAAACAAATGGAGTGCCAACCTCTTCAATATGCCTGAGAGCTGCAAAGTCCTTGTCCATAGGAACCTCTTCAACGATGGAACCGCCATCCCTGGAAGAAAGACATTTAAGTAGTTGGATCTGGCAGCCAGCAAGGAGGCGATGAAACTGCGGCACGGCAATGGAAACATACACGGCCGAAGATGCACACACGCGCACTGGCTGCTCCTCTCCCGGAGACTGGGCATTCGTCTCTGATTCTGCATTCATGATACCAAACCTATGCAAGAGTTTGAGGTTTCTGTTCTGAAGGGTGGTGTTGTGGCCCTTTAATCTCATAATCCCTTCCTGCATGGAAAAATTCACCAGGAACGAATCAGGGATCCTTTTTCATTCACAGGATATGAAAATCATAAGATTAGGAAAAGCATAGGATTTTGTATACATTAGAGAGGGTGTATGCGCTATTTTATGGGCTATTTGGAATGTACAAAATGAAGTCGTGTTTAATAAACCCAAATCTCATCCCTTCTTGCAGGTTATCCCTATGATTATTCACTAGATCCGTATGTTTCTTATCTCCAGCCCGAGGATCAGCAGGATATCATGGAGTCTGGGTGCAACTGACTAGAGACAGCCGCACGGGATTTTTACAGCCAGGGTGGCTGGCAGTTTCCTCATAGAATTACTTACTGATGTGTTTTTGCCTTTTTGGCACCCGCTGTTTTCTATGTTTCGTTGGTGGATCTTTGTGTCGACTCTAGCTGATCCGTGAGAAGTTGTCATAATTTGTGTATGAACTGAAGAAAGCAATAAAGCAGCCATATACATCATTTTGATGCAGAGGCTGTGATATGTCCCCCATTTCGAAAAAAGGAACAAACATAGGATATATTTCTATAAATCAAACAACTAATGTAGGAAAAAAACCCATAGGATCTAAATGCTACACAATTCTTATAGAAGTCCTACGAATTAAAGAAGCCCTCATGCAGTACGGAGATGAAGAGGAAGAAAAAAAAGCAATGGATATATATTATATAGTGCATACATTATTAATGCTCTTGAGAGCTAACAAGTGCTCATCAAACAACGGGTCCTCGATAGCTAAGTACGAAGTGGATCCTGCGGTAGAAAGCACGAGCCTGGAACCGTCGGCCCTGGAAGATGATAGCCGGTTTAGTTGGCACCGCCTGCCAGCAAGGACTCAACGAAAATCCGGCATGGCGATGGAAACATACCCAGGAGCTTCGTACCCACCAGGTTGGCGAGAAACGAGCGATTTCTCAACTTGGGTAGGAATGGCGCTGAAACCAGCCGCCATGGAAGAAAGACGGTTAAATTGTTTGATCCGCTAGCCAGCCAGAAGGCAGAGAAACTTCGGCATGGCGATGGAAACATACCGGGGAGCTTCGTACCCACCATCTTGGCGAAACACGGTCGATTTCTCGGCATCGGTAGGAAGGGCGACACTTGAACGGGCGGCCCTGGAAGAAAGACGGTCAAATAGCTGGTTCTCCCGGGTAAAAAAATAGTTGGATCTGTTTGCCTTGCTGTAATCTGCGTTCATGGGGGCAAAGAAAGCACATGGCGATAAAAACCTACCAGGACTCTTGCTGGATTACTCTGCCCTGACCCAACAAGCCCGAAGCAGACTGAGCTTGCGATGGAAGCGCAGACTGAGCTTGCGATGGAAGCGCAGACATGCCTGTCCGCCGGCGCCGCTGGTACACTTTCAAAGTCGGAGTTTGCAGGACTTTCAGCGGGATGGATTTCACCGCGGATTTAGTCTCAGACAACAACGCCTCCTTCCTCTTCTTACACTTCTTCATGTTCTTCTTAGACAACTTGTTGAACGATGGATGAATCGCTGGAGGAAGAAGGAAGGGACAAGCAGGTGGGGATAGAAGGGGTCGGTGTAGAGCTCTCCGGGGAGGGTTCCCCGGGGAGGAGGATGAAAACTGGAACGAACAGGACAGGGATGGGACTGGGCAATCTTGTCCGTCCATCCAAAATCAAAGGGCGGGAGCACATAAGACTTTGGGCCATTGACAGGCTGGTCCTGCCACAGGCGGACCCCAAGTTTCAGCGATTCAATGTCAGTGAAAAGATGGGCAATGTAAAAGAATCTTGTTCGGGGTCGGCCGCGGAAGCCAAATCTCTGTGTCCCAAAGTCTACTAGTAGTCTACTCCTATATAGGTATAGCTGCATAGCCATCATACCATTGCATTGATCGAGCTGTACGCCTTTACCACTCTGATTCAGGTCCAAAATATTAGTGTTCTCTTGTCAAATCAAAGGCCATGTCAGTTTGACGAAATGGACGTTCTTTAACTCACAAACTACTCCAAGGACATCATTTACGGACTACTGAAGCCATGTACATATTTTCTGGATCGATTTAGTAATTTGCTACAACTGTAATATTATTTCCAATTTTCAGCAATTTATTTGAATTTTAGGATTTTACTTATAAATTTCGCTAATTGACATGTGTAGGAAAGATAGAAAACAACTAGTGTATGCATGACCAATTAATCTGACTAAATAAATCTTATAGTGGCCACTTTGCATCACTCAAACTGAGAGGGCATGTTAGATTCATATGATAGAATAATGGAGAATCGCTATGACATATGCCTCCTTGAATCCTACGGGAAAGAAATCTACGGGAATTGGTAGAGCTAGGTGTGTGATGGTATCATCGGAAAGACAAAGGAAATTTCTATAGAGATTGAGAGTGCATAGCATAGTTGTCACAGATGCATATGAATTTTTCCAAGAGGTCTAACCTCTTATTAGAAATCCTATAGGGTTGTACTAGTATAAGAAAACAATACATAGAAATTTTGGAGGATTCAATTCTTCAAATCAAACAAGCTATATAGGGGGAAAATCATATCCTTTGATTCGTACAATTTGTATAGGAGTTATGTAGGATTTGACTATAGGAGTTATGTAGGATTTGACTATAGGATTTGAATATTTGTACGGTTGTGTAATATTTTTACCCAGATCAATTCACATACCACCGGTTATGTATTTTTTTGGGCTATAAAAATAGGAGGTGTGGTATATTTGATGTGTGTAGAGATAATCTCACCATCTTATAGCCACCCCTAACATTTCGAGCAAACAAAAAAAAATCTATACCACTACCCACCTCTCGTCCTACACTCAATTCCTACACAACCAAACAACAAAAATTGGCTATCCTAGCCAGGTGGTTGGGGATACTCTCATCCCATAAACCTATCCCCTAAACCAAACAACCCCTAATATGGAGGGAAGGAAAACCTAGTATCTGATACTGTACAAAAACACATAAAGCAATCTGGAACCGTCCACATAGAATCAACGGGCCAGAGCAGATGCCTTCTTTGGGAAGGGTCTTGCGCGGAAGCCAAGGAATCCTCTGCGTCGACAATCTGGTGTAGCAGTAAAATAGACCATCATAGCGGAACATTGATGGAGTCACTACAATGCGTCCGAATCCGGGTATAGTCTTGTCATATCAATGGCCATGTCAGTTTCTCCAGATATAATCTATCCGTTAGCTAGTACTACTACTCTAGAGGCTGACGCCACATGCAGAAGTTGTACAGTACTACGACTACTATCGAGTATCGACTAGTCCGATCACGTCCAGGTCGCAACTACTCAAAAATGGCCGTAAAGAAAATGCAGAAGTAGGATGGGGCCACGACAAAAGACATACATCTATTTATGGACAGAGGTAGTATCATATCAGCATGCATTAGCATCTCATTTGCAACTAGTTGCACTCGCATCCTATTATCGGATATCACACTTCTGCACTTTTAAAAAATATGAAGAAAAACAAAACTGGGACACATATTATGTTGTGTATTGCTCCACAGGTCACAGATGAGTATGTAAAAAAAATTCTAGCTTGCACAAAAAAGACAAATGATATGTGAATAGTTAAGGAATATTATTCACTTTGGTCTTTTCTTTTTTCCACAGCTCACATATGGTCACCTTTTGAAACAAATGTTTAGATGTGCGAAAGATACAACATAACCCGTGACTATGATTTGAATTTACATTTTTTTACAAACTCGAAATGTGACATCCGACAATAAGATGAGGGATCAACTAGTTGCGAAATGTTTGCACTCCTGACCATGCATCTGAATCTATCTACTAGACTACTACAACAACATACAAAATGCACCAGTTTTGAACTAGAGATGTAACAGCAGTACTAACCGTTGGTTTCCAAAATCTAACGCTTGTGATTAGAGGGATTCGCGTCAAGAGATACCACAACAGCATACACTTCTTTCTAGAACCATCATGTAGCCATTATGTAGAAGAAGAAAAAAGCAGGGTCACACCAATATCACACGTCCCACTCGATAGTAAGAAAGGTTCCAAGTTATTGTTCCCATTTCTCAACTGGTCATACCTATTTCGATGGTGTAACCTACGTAGTATAAGTTATATATTAGTTGTATGGAAAGTTTGAGCAACATTTAGAACATAATTTTGTACTCCTAATTGGTCCAACATGCATGCTAAGATTGGGGTCTTCACCTTGAAACGGCGAGCGCCGAAAAGCGGGTCAAAATCGCCCAGATCCTCGAAGATATCTACAGGCGCAGCCGCTGTATGAGAGACGGAGTGGGAAACGAGTGGGGCGATGTATGAGAGACGGAGTGGGGGTGTAGTATGTACTATAGTAAGACGGCGAGACGGCGAGGTCAGAGTGATTAAGACTAGTCACAATGGGAAGTACGTAGTACGTAGTATCATACACTACTAGTTTGTGATACTACCTCCACAATGCATAGTATCATAATATGGTTCATACTTATGTCATATTTAAAGTTTTGTAGAATCTCAATGCAAATGTGTGTACATGATGTATTTGTCATGAAGTTTTCTAAGTTTTCTAGGTTTATGTGTTATAATACTACTCTCATCTCTCACCTCATAATTGATGTGACACATTAGATTTTTGCCAACATGGCATGTATGATACTACTTACGAGCCTTAAAAGCACTTTTTTGTGATGTTGATCAAATTGTACTCTAAAATTGTCACTGGACAACAGGTCGGCCTATTGCAAACTTGTTTGAATGAGCTAAAATAGTTAGAAATCTAGAAAATTTGTCACTTCAATGAATTTTCATCCTATAACGTTTACTTAATTTGAAAAACGAATGGGGACGTTTGCCATAATGGGACAATCATTTCTACAAAAAAGAATAAGATGGAAAGTCTCGCAATGTTATTTATCATGACAACATTGACAATGTCACAACCGTGGGGTGATTAGGGAATCCACTCCGCTAGAAAAAACAAACTTATATAAGGCATGTGTGGCAATGCAGTTTGTCTACCTTATACACATATCTAGATGTGTAGCTATATATGGATTTTATTTTCCAACTTTAGATGATCAGTTTATAGTTCACCATTTAATTAGAATTCATAATTTTTGGGAATAAAATACTTGGAGGTACCCTGCAAGTGTGGTACCACAAACAAAGCCCAAACATGGGTCCCAATAGTACAACATAGCGCGCATAGGAAGTTTGAGCAAATTTGAAACCAACCAAATGAGGTAGAAACAAATCAAAAAAAAGTTGTGAAACATGTGCATGGAGCCATCACATGACATGTACTTACTACTAACAAGTAAAAAATATAAAACCCTATCATACATAGAGGTTTGGGGTGAAGAGTTATTATTCACACACATATAGAATAAATATGGACTGCTTTTGGCTTTCTACCCATTAATTTGAGCAAGCTTCATGCAGTGTCCACTTCAAACTTGACAACATTGGAACCATAGCTGCTTGAGTTCGCCTCGCTAGCCTCTTCCCATATGTAAGCTTAATTAATTGGTTACACTACGAAAACCACAATCAACTTCTGAATAATGCATGCATTGCCCCCCTTTTGCACATATGCAACTTTGCAAAGTAGGGATTTTTGGTTTACCACACATTAGTGTGTTGTTTTCTTTTTATTAGGACCCATGTTTGGTAGCCACATTTTTCCAAAGCCAAAGTGTGGTTAGCCAAAAAAAAAGCTAGTATGGCTAGCCACCAAATTGTGGCTTAAAATATTAAAGCCAAACTTTGTCAAAACTTTGTAAAAAAAAGTTGAGTCTATGACAAATGGACCATATATACATGCAATGAAGTGTGATAAGCCAAATTGTGGCAAAAACCAAACACATGCCAAATAAACTATATGCATGGCTGCCAAATTTTGGCTTCTTGACAAATTGTGGCTAGGAACCAAACATGCCCTTGCTGGCCAAAGGGGTCCGAATATGTGTTTTGTTTATTCGCTATCATGTGCAGTACGTGTGTGCACAATACCACAAATCAAAATTTCACGGGTAGGCCAAACATGCATGCATGGTAGGCGAATCGCCATTTCGAAGGCTAATTTGTCAAACTAGCTTACCATGAAACCATCATGTGTACTCCAATTAATTAAGTTCGGATATGAATGGTGGTCATCAACCAAACTAAAAAGAATTCAAAATTTGGGATGATATAGGGATGTGCCCTATTGTTGTGGAATCAGAAAACATTAGCCAACGAAAATGTGGGTTGCATCCAAGTATAGTAGCTCACAAAGTCGATTGCCAAGAAGTTTTTGCCTAAATTTGAAATAAAGCCAAAATGAGGTTCAAACTTATTGAAATCAGCAAGCAAGGCAATCACGAAGTCACCAATTACTACTTTTATCTAGGAAAAATAACAAACATGATGGCATGCAAATATTCTTGAGAAGCAGAATCATTCTGTAAATATATATTTTTGGAACCATGCATGTTGGACATTGATTCGCTTCTTGCCACATGGGTGAGCTAGCTTGGTTACCGCAAGAACCATGCATGGCGAACTTTCGAATCATGACCCCTTTTTTAAGAGATCAATGAAAAACTTCTTATTTTCGACTATACTTTGCCAAATACAGTTTTTTTGGTTTTCCACATAAAGTCTTTTCATTTTTATTGGCCGAATTAAGGGGGGCAAAATTAAAAGGATGTATTTGTGAAGTGGCTACCGCGTGTATTGCGCACACTACCACCTATACAATTTTCACAAGAGGGTGACATGGTTGGATGGCCATGCATTTCCATGGTTTGTTGGATTATCTCATCATGTAGTATATAATAAATTAATTTTGTAAATATTTTTCAATTCAAGTATTAACGATGGTTATATTACAACTCAAATAAATTGGGAAAATACTGGGATTCGCCTCCCTAGAATCAATCTTGCCCGTCCATTTCCTATCAACTGACTATAGGGAGTACTAGATTTAAATGGCGGTTGGAGTTAATTCCTCAACCTCATCGCAGTATTATTCCCATCTGTCCCCACTAAACAACCCCTGGCGGTTCGTTCTCCCCTGCATTTCGGCAAGTTCCAAAAAACCCCATTGTTTGCAGTTGCTCTCCCTCCCTCCCCCTCAATCCCTCCGATCAGTTCGACGTGCTTCAGCGCTGCCATGGCCGACGGCGGCCTGTTTACGCTAAAGAGGAGCGTCGTTCCCCATGGGACGACCAAGGTGAACGTGGTCTACACGAATGACCCTTCCGTTCTCGAGCACACCCTCAAGATGTACGAACAAAAGCTACTAGAGGACAGGTCCAGGTTCGTCGGCCTCGACCTAGAATACACTGCGGACCAAGTAAGTACCGCCGTCGTTCAGTTGGCCATGGACGACCACGTCCTGGTGTACCATTTCTGCAGGTATGTTCTTCACATGCCTTCCTTTATCCTTTTGTTTTTTAATATAGAAACTCTTCCTTTATCTTGGATCTGCTTTTTTATTTCGACATAGACTAGGTTCTAACTTGTATGAAAACACGAACAAACTAACTTGTATGAAAAATGTGGTCTGGAACGTAATATCCAACATACTTGTATAATTTTTTTGGATTGACCACGATATCTAGTTTCATGATTTTGGTACTCAAAATTTGCACAAATTTCATGTACTCATACTCACCGATAATCGGCATGGATGTCAAGATATTAACATATAGTAACTGAATCTTAACTTGACACTTAAATAATTAGATCATATAGTCGCAACAATAATTCATGTTATTTTGATGTGTATCACTGATGCAAAATCATTGTTTCACTGCAACAAGTATACAGTTTACTGGAAGAAAAATATGTGTACTATTTCAGCATATACGATCTTACAAGATTGATTTGTGTTAACATGCAGGAGTCCTGATAATCTGGCACTGCAAGAATTCCTTCAACATAAAGGAATTTGTTTCACAACTGTTGACATCAGGGGTGACTCTAGCAGGTTTGCTAGAGATGGCATTAAAATTCCTAAACATAATTGGATTGACATTCAGGATATGATCAATTTCAATGGTCCTGGCAATAGGACTGGCATGGGTGATTTGGCAGCCGCCATCATTGACCCATCTTACAAAGACATGAAGACCAAGTTCCCTACTAGCAGCCACGATCAATGGGAGTGCATGCCATTGCCTGAAGTAAACTTGAGGTATGCTGCGATTGATGGGTATGTCAGTTTTGAGTTGTACAGGCGACTCAAAAAAATCAATGATGGGCAGCGTCAAGCACAACCAATTCCAAGGGAAGTGGTTTGCCCGGATTGCAAGGAAGCGGCTAGGTTGGCCGCTCTTCCCCCTGCCTGGCGCGACGAGAAGAAGCAGTGTGTCGGGACAACCTACTGGGAATTTGTATCTTATTGCTTTAGGCACAACATACCATTTGATCCGAAGAATATGCCACCATGGATAAAGGACCCGTGCGAGCCTACTTCGGGGTCTCCGTGGGATGGCGGTTCACATGGTGAGCAAGCTAGGGCAACGGCTGGATGTGGTGAGCTAGCAAGGGCAGGGCCTGTATCTGGTTGGGAAGCTCCAACAAGGATTCCCGACACACGAAGTGCGAACGAGTGCAGAACTTGGACTGCCAACCCATGGGAGGCAGGTACAAGCGGCACCGGCAAGCGCATCAAGAGGGATGATGATAATTGGTGAACTAGGCTGGCGTTATATGTTTCCAAGATTGTACATAAGTTTAGAATTATGAACTGGTAGTATTGTTTAGGTGATGTAATTACTTTTGCAACAATGTGTATGAGGTTTCAGAATCACGCATCCTTATTTAAACATGTTTAAAACATGAAAATGAAAAGGTAAGCCTGCATCCTTCTTAGTCACTCCAAAATTAAGCTTTTGGGAAGGTATTTGAAATTTCCATGTTTGAAACCCAAAACGACTTCTCTTCGTGATTGACTTCATAAGACAAAGTTCAGGCTTAGGGGTAGATACATGATTTTTCTGGTTTGAATATGACTAGACCTTGTTTATCAACTTGAGTGCTTACTATATGACATAAGAAGGCTATGTGCTTTGGTTTTTCATTTTTTTTTGAATCTTGGTCAATTCCTAGGTACGGTTTGACCAAGATTTGAACAAGTTTAAAATATGAAAATAAAATGTAAGCCCGGTCTGGATCCTTCTTAGTCACTCTGAAATGAAGCTTTTGGGAGGTTTTTGAAATTTCCATGTGTTTGAAACCCAAAACCACTTCTCTTCATGCTTGACTTCGTAAGATAGAGTTTAGGGTTAGGGGTAGATACGTACATGATTTTTCTAAGTATTTTTATGCCCATTTGAATCTTGGTCAAATCATAGGTTTGACCAAGATTTAAACATGTTTAAAATATGAAAATGAAAAGGTAAGCCTGCATCCTTCTTAGTCACTCCAAAATGAAGTTTTTGGGAAGGTTTTTGAAATTTCCATGTTTGAAACCCAAAAACGACTTCTCTTCGTGCTTGACTTCATAAGACAAAGTTTAGGGTTAGGGGTAGATACATGATTTTTCTGGTTTGAATATGTCTAGACCTTGTTTATCAACTTGAGTGCTTATTATATGACATAAGAAGGCTATGTGCTTTGGTTTTTCATTTTTTTATACCCATTTGAATCTTGGTCAAATCCTAGGTTTGACCAAGATTTGAACAAGTTTAAAACATAAAAATAAAAGGTAAGCTCGACCTGGATCCTTCTTAGTCACTCTAAATTGAAGCTTTTGGGGGGTTCTTGAAATTTCCATGTTTGAAACCCAAAACCACGTCTCTTCATGCTTGACTTCATAAGACAGAGTTTAGGGTTAGGGTAGATACATGATTTGTCTGGTTTGAATATGTCTTGACCTTGTTTATCAACTTGAATGCTTAATATATGACATAAGAATACTATGTGCTTTGGTTTTCATTTTTTGATTTTTTCTGAATTTTTATGCCCATTTGATCTTGGTCAAATCCTAGGTTTAACCAAGGTTTAAACAAGTTTAAAACATGAAAATGAAAAGGTAAGCCTGCATCCTTCTTAGTCACTCCAAAATGAGGCTTTTGGGAAGGTTTTTGAAATTTCCATGTTTGAAACCCAAAACGACTTCTCTTCGTGCTTGACTTCATAAGACAAAGTTTAGGGTTAGGGGTAGATACAAGATTTTTCTGGTTTGAATATCTCTAGACCTTGTTTACCAACTTGAGTGCTTACTATATATGACATAAGAAGGCTATGTGCTTTGGTTTTTCAGTTTTTTTGAATTTTTATACCCATTTGAATCTTGGTCAAATCCTAGGTACGGTTTGACCAAGATTTGAACATGTTTAAAACATGAAAATAAAAGGTAAGCATGGATCCTTCTTAGTAACTCTAAAATGAAGCTTTTGGGAGGTTTTTGAAATTTCCATGTTTGAAACCCAAAACCACTTCTCTTCATGCTTGATCGACTTCATAAGACAGAATTTAGGGTTAGTGGGTAGATACATGATTTGTCTGGTTTGAATATGTTTAGACCTTGTTTATCAACTTGAATGCTTACTATATGACATAAGAATACTATGTGCTTTAGTTTTCATTTTTTTGATTTTTTCTGATTTTTTTGCCCATTTGATCTTGGTCAAATCCTAGGTTTAACCAAGATTTAAACAAGTTTAAGACATGAAAATGAAAAGGTAAGCCTGCATCCTTCTTAGTCACTCCAAAATGAAGCTTTTGGGAAGGTTTTTGAAATTTCCATGTTTGAAACCCAAAACCAGTTCTCTTCATGCTTTACTTCATAAGACAGAGTTTAGGGTTAGGGGTAGATATACGTGATTTGTCTAGTTTGAATATGTCTAGACCTTGTTTTATCAACTTGAATTCTTACTATATGACATAAAAAAAACTATGTGGTTTGGTTTGATAGTTCATTGTTCATAATTCATAGTTGATCATACATACGGATCATACATACAGAATTGCGCGATCCTTATCGCGACTTCTAACCTATCTAGTCGTCGAGGAAGATGATGGTCGCGTTCTCCTCCGCATCCCGCGCCTCCTTCTCCTTCACGGCGGCGATGGCCGCCGCCTTGTCTTCTTCCTCCGCCCTCTTCTTGTCGGCATCGTCCTTGAGGGACGCGGCCAGCGCCTTCAAGAAGAGGGGGTCTTCCCCTTCCTCCGCCTCCTCCGCCTCCTCGCCGGCTGGCGGCGCGAATCCGCCGCTGGTGCTCGCCTCCCACGCCGCCTTCGACCGGCGGTTCCTCTCCCGGTCGGCGCGCCATTTGTTGAAGACGGGGCCGCTCATCGGTTTGAGCGGCGGATCCGCCTTGTACCAGAGCCCGCCCGGGGCGAACTCGCGGAGCGACGACGGCATGTACAGGGAGCCTCTGTACCTGCACGCCGCGCGCCGACTCCCGGCGGCGGACTGCTTGCACTGGAGCCGCCACGCCTCCTCGAGCGTGTCCGGCGCGCGGGATCGCTTCGATCCGCTCGCGGGCGACGCGGAACTGGTACGGCGTGAATACATGGCGAGCGGCGAAGAATCACCACCCTGCAATCAAGGCCAAGCACGCAGCATATGGCCTCTTCCTTACGTCTTTTGCCTGGTTTGTTGCCGGTCAACGCCCCTGCTGCTGGCCCTGATGCTCCTGGTCCTGTTTAAAGTTCAGCATTAAACTCTACTATACAACTGTCGTGGTCTTGTGATGTACAGTAGTACTCTTTTGATGCATTTGTGATGTAGTAGTACTGTACTTTTTTTTGAACTGATATAGTACTATCTAAGAAAAGTACTCCCTCCGATTCACATTCTTTTTAGCACCAAGAAATATGGATCGGATCACCGGAGCGAGGGAGTAAATTACCCTTTTGTTGTGGCTTATTTTGGCTTTGGCAAAAGCCAAAAAAAGCACCTAAATAGGTGCTTTTTGGGCTTTTGGATTTTGGAAGCCAAAAGAATAGAATCTTTGTTCTTGGCTTCCAAAATCCAAAAGCCCAAAAAAGCACCTATTTACGTGCTTTTTTTGGCTTTTGCCAAAGCCAAAAGCCAAAAAAAGCCACAACAAAAGGGCCATAAACATGGCATCTCGTGCATGAAGCTTGACAGATTGATCGGGTTGGCTAGAACGGCTAAACAATGCTGCTCATTAGGCAAATGCATGCCATGTACGATAGTATACATCCAGTAAAGAAGTCTATACTGACATAAAAAAGACTACATTGGGGATGAGAGTCAATTGGGGCATCTACAATACAGAAAATCTTGCTCGTAGTTGATTTTGGCTAAGAGGGTTTTGTGCCCATATTTGTATCTTGGTCAAATCCTAGGTTTGACAATGATTTAAACAAGTTTAAAATATGAAAATGAAAAGGTAAGCATGGATACTTCTTAGTCACTCTAAAATGAAGCTTTTGGGAGGTTTTTGATATTTCCATGTTTGAAACCAAGAACCACTTCTCTTCATGCTTGGCTTCATAAGATAAAGTTTAGGGGTTAGGGGGTAGATACATGATTTGTTTGGTTTGAATATGTCTAGACCTTGTTTATCAGCTTGAATGCTTACTATATGACATAAGAAGACTATGTACTTTGGTTTTTCATTTTTTTTTTTTTTAATTTTATGCCCATTTGAATCTTGGTCAAATACACTAGCTATGACCAAGATGTAAACAAGTTTAAAACATGAAAATGAAAAGGTAAGCATGGATCCTTCTTAGTCACTCTAAAATGAAGCTTTTGGGGGGTTCTTGAAATTTCCAAGTTTGAAACCCAAAACCACTTCTCTTCATGCTTGACTTCATAAGACAGAGTTTAGGGTTAGGGGGTAGATACATGATTTGTCTAGTTTGTTGTTTAGACCTTGTTTATCAACTTGAATGCTTACTATATGACATAATAATACTATGTGCTTTGGTTTTCATTTTTTTGATTTTTTCTGAATTTTTATGCCCATTTGATCTTGGTCAAATCCTAGGCTTAACCAATATTTAAACAAGTTTAAAACATGAAAATGAAAAGGTAAGCCTGTATCCTTCTTAGTCACTCCAAAATGAAGCTTTTGGGAAGGTTTTTGAAATTTCCATGTTTGAAATCCAAAACGACTTCTCTTCGTGCTTGACTTCATAAGACAAAGTTTAGGGCTAGGGGTAGAAACATGATTTTTCTGGTTTGAATATGTCTAGACCTTGTTTACCAACTTGAGTGCTTACTATATGACATAAGAAGGCTATATGCTTTGGTTTTTCATTTTTTTTGAAATTTTATGCCCATTTGAATCTTGATCAAATCCTAGGTACGGTTTGACCAAGATTTGAACAATTTTAAAACATGAAAATAAAAGGTAAGCCCGACCTGGATCCTTTAGTCACTCTAAAATGAAGCTTTTGGGGGGTTCTTGAAATTTCCAAGTTTGAAACCCAAAACCACTTCTCTTCATGCTTGACTACATAAGACAGAGTTTAGGGTTAGGGGTAGATACATGATTTTTCTTGTTTGAATATATCTAGACCTTGTTTATATCAACTTTAATGCTAACTATATGACATAAGAAAACTATGTGCTTTGGTTTTTAATTTTTCTGATTTTTTTTATTTTGATGCACATTTGAATCTTTGTCAAATCCTAGGTTTGACCAAGATTTAAACAAGTATAAAACATGAAAATGAAAAGGGGAAGCCTGTATCCTTCTTAGTCACTCTAAAATGAAGTTTTTGGGATGTTCTTGAAATTTTCATGTTTGAAACCCAAAACCACTTCTCTTCATGCTTGACTTCATAAGATAGAGTTTAGGGGCTAGGGGATAGATACATGATTTGCCTAGGTTTGAATATGCATGTCCAAACCTTGTTTATCAACTTGAATGCTTACTATATGACATAAGAAGACTATATGCTTTTGTTTTTCATTTTTCTGATTTTTTTTAAATTTTATGCCCATTTGAATCTTTTGGTCAAATCCTTGGTTTAATTTGACACGGATTTAAACAAGTTTAAAATATGAAAATGAAAAGGTGGTAAGCAGGCATGGATCCTTCTTATATATATTAGTCACTCTAAAATGAAGCTTTTGGGAGGTTTTTGAAATTTCCATGTTTGAAACCCAAAACCACTTCTCTTCATGTTGTTGACTTCATAAGATAGAGTTTAGGGGTTAGGGGTATAGATACATGATTTGTCTTGTTTGAATATGTGTCTAGACCTTGTTTATCAACTTTAATGCTTACTATATGACATAAGAACACTATGTGCTTTAATTTGGTTTTTAATTTTTATATTTTTTTGAATTTTGATGCACATTTTGAATCTTGGTCAAATCCTAGGTTTGACCGAGATTTGAACAAGTTTAAAACAAGAAAATAAAAGGTAAGCCCGCCAGACTGGATCCTTCTTAGTCACTCTATAATGAAGCTTTTAGGGGGGTTGTTGAAAATGTAAGCATGTATCCTTCTTAGTACGTCACACCACAATGAAGCTTTTGGGAGGGTTTTTGAAATGTCCATGTTTGAAACCCAAAACGACTTCTCTTCGTGCTTGACTTCATAATTAAGACAAAGTTTAGGGTTAGGGGTAGATACATGATTTTTCTGGTTTGAATATGTCTAGACTTTGTTTATCAACTAGCTTGAGTGCTTACTATATGGCATATATAAGAAGCTAGGCTATGTGCTTTGGTTTTTTTTTTTGAATTTTTATGCCCATTTGAATCTTGGTCAAATCCTAGGTACGGTTTGACCAAGATTTGAACATGTTTAAAACATGAAAATAAAAGGTAAGCATGGATCCTTCTTAGTCACTCTAAAATGAAGCTTTTGGGAGGTTTTTGAAATTTCCATGTTTGAAACCCAAAACCACTTCTCTTCATGCTTGGCTTCGTAAGATAGAGTTTAGGGTTTGGGGTAGATACGTACATGATTTTTCTAAGTATTTTTACGCCCATTTGAATCTTCGTCAAATCCTAAGTTTGACCAAGATTTGAACAAGTTTAAAAACATGAAAATGAAAAGGGTAAGCCTGGATCCTTGTTTAGGGTTAGGGGGTAGATACATGATTTTTGTGGTTTGAATATGGCAGACCTTGTTTATCACCTTGATATATGACATAGGAAGACGGTGTGCTTTTGTTTTTCTTTTTTTTGAATTTTTATGCCCATTTGAATCTTGGTCAAGTCATAGGTTTGACCAAGATTTAAACATGTTTAAAACATGAAAATGAAAAAGTAAGCCTGGATCCTTCTTAGTCACTCCAAAATGTACCAATTGATAAATGAGTTAACTTGGCTTCATGGAAAAAATAATGTCATGTAAATGATTTAACTTGGCTTTCGTACCCTTGAATCCATAGGAAACTTTGTATAAATGTAGTAGTATAATAATCAACCGAGTTTTTACATCAACAGGTCTGTCACTTACGTGTGGTGCCCATGCGTGAGGTCCCACACTTCAGTGAGCACAAGTCACGTGCAATAGGTACGCAAACTCCCAGCCATTTTCTTTGTCAAGAGAAGACGCATCAGGATGCGTATTGGAAGTATGTGGGTCCTTCTGGATCCTTCGGTTGTCCCTCTCACAAAAAAAACAAATCTCTCTCATTCTCGGCCTCGCTCGACTCGCTCGCTCGCTCCTGCTCACTGACAAACCCTGCACAAAAGTCAACATCATCACCCGAAAAAGGGGAGACACCATAATTCTCTCCCTTCTTCTCTCCTTCCGAGTGATCCCTCTTCCTCCGAGTTTCACTCGACGGGCAAACACACATGTGCTGCATAGTAATAATAAAAAAGTAGAAAAATCGACCTACGAATCTATGATTAAATAGGTTAAACTAGGGTTTTGCCCACTACTACAGATCAAGTTCAAAAATATCCAACTACTAGTTCGATTTTGGGCTACTAATATAAAATTAAAATAAGTTGAACTAGTATTCCTCTAAAAAATCATTTTGGTATGCATTGTTTGATACTTTTCATAGCTATAGTGCATCACAAATTTATGATTTCATGCTTTGCTTTGCCAATTTCGATTTTTTCTAACCACCTTCTCTTTGATTTCAAATTTAGGTCAAACTATCGATGCCTACTATGTGTTCTACTTGAATTGGATGCAGCGTGCGCACATGTTTTGCCATTGTTCTGGGCTTCCACACATCTTTGGGGCATCCAAGTATTTAAGTTACCTTGTTTTTTTGAATTGTAATTCATACCCTTCCTCCCAATTTTTATGCCCATTTGAATCTTGGTCAAATCCTAAGTTTGACCAAGATTTGAACAAGTTTAAAACATGAAAATGAAAAGGTAAGCCTGAATCCTTCTTAGTCACTCAAAAATGAGAAGCTTTTGGGAGGTTTTTGAAATTTTCATGTTTGAAACCCAAAACCACTTCTCTTCATGCTTGACTTCATAATACAGAGTTTAGGGTTAGGGGGTAGATACATGATTTGTCTAGTTTGTTGTTTAGACCTTGTTTATCAACTTGAATGCTTACTATATGACATAATAATACTATGTGCTTTGGTTTTCATTTTTTTGATTTTTTCTGAATTTTTATGCCCATTTGATCTTGGTCAAATCCTAGGCTTAACCAATATTTAAACAAGTTTAAAACATGAAAATGAAAAGGTAAGCCTGTATCCTTCTTAGTCACTCCAAAATGAAGCTTTTGGGAAGGTTTTTGAAATTTCCATGTTTGAAATCCAAAACGACTTCTCTTCGTGCTTGACTTCATAAGACAAAGTTTAGGGCTAGGGGTAGAAACATGATTTTTCTGGTTTGAATATGTCTAGACCTTGTTTACCAACTTGAGTGCTTACTATATGACATAAGAAGGCTATATGCTTTGGTTTTTCATTTTTTTGAAATTTTATGCCCATTTGAATCTTGATCAAATCCTAGGTACGGTTTGACCAAGATTTGAACAATTTTAAAACATGAAAATAAAAGGTAAGCCCGACCTGGATCCTTTAGTCACTCTAAAATGAAGCTTTTGGGGGTTCTTGAAATTTCCAAGTTTGAAACCCAAAACCACTTCTCTTCATGCTTGACTACATAAGACAGAGTTTAGGGTTAGGGGTAGATACATGATTTTTCTTGTTTGAATATATCTAGACCTTGTTTATATCAACTTTAATGCTAACTATATGACATAAGAAAACTATGTGCTTTGGTTTTTAATTTTTCTGATTTTTTTTATTTTGATGCACATTTGAATCTTTGTCAAATCCTAGGTTTGACCAAGATTTAAACAAGTATAAAACATGAAAATGAAAAGGGGAAGCCTGTATCCTTTCTTAGTCACTCTAAAATGAAGTTTTTGGGATGTTCTTGAAATTTTCATGTTTGAAACCCAAAACCACTTCTCTTCATGCTTGACTTCATAAGATAGAGTTTAGGGGCTAGGGGATAGATACATGATTTGCCTAGGTTTGAATATGCATGTCCAAACCTTGTTTATCAACTTGAATGCTTACTATATGACATAAGAAGACTATATGCTTTTGTTTTTCATTTTTCTGATTTTTTTAAATTTTATGCCCATTTGAATCTTTTGGTCAAATCCTTGGTTTAATTTGACACGGATTTAAACAAGTTTAAAATATGAAAATGAAAAGGTGGTAAGCAGGCATGGATCCTTCTTATATATATTAGTCACTCTAAAATGAAGCTTTTGGGAGGTTTTTGAAATTTCCATGTTTGAAACCCAAAACCACTTCTCTTCATGTTGTTGACTTCATAAGATAGAGTTTAGGGGTTAGGGGTATAGATACATGATTTGTCTTGTTTGAATATGTGTCTAGACCTTGTTTATCAACTTTAATGCTTACTATATGACATAAGAACACTATGTGCTTTAATTTGGTTTTTAATTTTTTTAAATTTTGATGCACATTTTGAATCTTGGTCAAATCCTAGGTTTGACCGAGATTTGAACAAGTTTAAAACAAGAAAATAAAAGGTAAGCCCGCCAGACTGGATCCTTTCTTAGTCACTCTATAATGAAGCTTTTAGGGGGGTTGTTGAAAATGTAAGCATGTATCCTTCTTAGTACGTCACACCACAATGAAGCTTTTGGGAGGGTTTTTGAAATGTCCATGTTTGAAACCCAAAACGACTTCTCTTCGTGCTTGACTTCATAATTAAGACAAAGTTTAGGGTTAGGGGTAGATACATGATTTTTCTGGTTTGAATATGTCTAGACTTTGTTTATCAACTAGCTTGAGTGCTTACTATATGGCATATATAAGAAGCTAGGCTATGTGCTTTGGTTTTTCTTTTTTTTTGAATTTTTATGCCCATTTGAATCTTGGTCAAATCCTAGGTACGTACGGTTTGACCAAGATTTGAACATGTTTAAAACATGAAAATAAAAGGTAAGCATGGATCCTTCTTAGTCACTCTAAAATGAAGCTTTTGGGAGGTTTTTGAAATTTCCATGTTTGAAACCCAAAACCACTTCTCTTCATGCTTGGCTTCGTAAGATAGAGTTTAGGGTTTGGGGTAGATACGTACATGATTTTTCTAAGTATTTTTACGCCCATTTGAATCTTCGTCAAATCCTAAGTTTGACCAAGATTTGAACAAGTTTAAAACATGAAAATGAAAAGGGTAAGCCTGGATCCTTGTTTAGGGTTAGGGGGTAGATACATGATTTTTGTGGTTTGAATATGGCAGACCTTGTTTATCACCTTGATATATGACATAGGAAGACGGTGTGCTTTTGTTTTTCTTTTTTTTTTGAATTTTTATGCCCATTTGAATCTTGGTCAAGTCATAGGTTTGACCAAGATTTAAACATGTTTAAAACATGAAAATGAAAAAGTAAGCCTGGATCCTTCTTAGTCACTCCAAAATGTACCAATTGATAAATGAGTTAACTTGGCTTCATGGAAAAAATAATGTCATGTAAATGATTTAACTTGGCTTTCGTACCCTTGAATCCATAGGAAACTTTGTATAAATGTAGTAGTATAATAATCAACCGAGTTTTTACATCAACAGGTCTGTCACTTACGTGTGGTGCCCATGCGTGAGGTCCCACACTTCAGTGAGCACAAGTCACGTGCAATAGGTACGCAAACTCCCAGCCATTTTCTTTGTCAAGAGAAGACGCATCAGGATGCGTATGTGGGTCCTTCTGGATCCTTCGGTTGTCCCTCTCACAAAAAAAAACAAATCTCTCTCATTCTCGGCCTCGCTCGACTCGCTCGCTCGCTCGCTCGCTCCTGCTCACTGACAAACCCTGCACAAAAGTCAACATCATCACCCGAAAAAGGGGAGACACCATAATTCTCTCCCTTCTTCTCTCCTTCCGAGTGATCCCTTCTTCCTCCGAGTTTCACTCGACGGGCAAACACACATGTGCTGCATAGTAATAATAAAAAAGTAGAAAAATCGACCTACGAATCTATGATTAAATAGGTTAAACTAGGGTTTTGCCCACTACTACAGATCAAGTTCAAAAATATCCAACTACTAGTTCGATTTTGGGCTACTAATATAAAATTAAAATAAGTTGAACTAGTATTCCTCTAAAAAATCATTTTGGTATGCATTGTTTGATACTTTTCATAGCTATAGTGCATCACAAATTTATGATTTCATGCTTTGCTTTGCCAATTTCGATTTTTTCTAACCACCTTCTCTTTGATTTCAAATTTAGGTCAAACTATCGATGCCTACTATGTGTTCTACTTGAATTGGATGCAGCGTGCGCACATGTTTTGCCATTGTTCTGGGCTTCCACACATCTTTGGGGCATCCAAGTATTTAAGTTACCTTGTTTTTTTGAATTGTAATTCATACCCTTCCTCCCAATTTTTATGCCCATTTGAATCTTGGTCAAATCCTAAGTTTGACCAAGATTTGAACAAGTTTAAAACATGAAAATGAAAAGGTAAGCCTGAATCCTTCTTAGTCACTCTAAAATGAGAAGCTTTTGGGAGTTTTTTGAAATTTTCATGTTTGAAACCCAAAACCACTTCTCTTCATGCTTGACTTCATAATACAGAGTTTAGGGTTAGGGGGTAGATACATGATTTGTCTAGTTTGTTGTTTAGACCTTGTTTATCAACTTGAATGCTTACTATATGACATAATAATACTATGTGCTTTGGTTTTCATTTTTTTGATTTTTTCTGAATTTTTATGCCCATTTGATCTTGGTCAAATCCTAGGCTTAACCAATATTTAAACAAGTTTAAAACATGAAAATGAAAAGGTAAGCCTGTATCCTTCTTAGTCACTCCAAAATGAAGCTTTTGGGAAGGTTTTTGAAATTTCCATGTTTGAAATCCAAAACGACTTCTCTTCGTGCTTGACTTCATAAGACAAAGTTTAGGGCTAGGGGTAGAAACATGATTTTTCTGGTTTGAATATGTCTAGACCTTGTTTATCAACTTGAGTGCTTACTATATGACATAAGAAGGCTATATGCTTTGGTTTTTCATTTTTTTTGAAATTTTATGCCCATTTGAATCTTGATCAAATCCTAGGTACGGTTTGACCAAGATTTGAACAATTTTAAAACATGAAAATAAAAGGTAAGCCCGACCTGGATCCTTTAGTCACTCTAAAATGAAGCTTTTGGGGGTTCTTGAAATTTCCAAGTTTGAAACCCAAAACCACTTCTCTTCATGCTTGACTACATAAGACAGAGTTTAGGGTTAGGGGTAGATACATGATTTTTCTTGTTTGAATATATCTAGACCTTGTTTATATCAACTTTAATGCTAACTATATGACATAAGAAAACTATGTGCTTTGGTTTTTAATTTTTCTGATTTTTTTATTTTGATGCACATTTGAATCTTTGTCAAATCCTAGGTTTGACCAAGATTTAAACAAGTATAAAACATGAAAATGAAAAGGGGAAGCCTGTATCCTTCTTAGTCACTCTAAAATGAAGTTTTTGGGATGTTCTTGAAATTTTCATGTTTGAAACCCAAAACCACTTCTCTTCATGCTTGACTTCATAAGATAGAGTTTAGGGGCTAGGGGATAGATACATGATTTGCCTAGGTTTGAATATGCATGTCCAAACCTTGTTTATCAACTTGAATGCTTACTATATGACATAAGAAGACTATATGCTTTTGTTTTTCATTTTTCTGATTTTTTTTAAAATTTTATGCCCATTTGAATCTTTTGGTCAAATCCTTGGTTTAATTTGACACGGATTTAAACAAGTTTAAAATATGAAAATGAAAAGGTGGTAAGCAGGCATGGATCCTTCTTATATATATTAGTCACTCTAAAATGAAGCTTTTGGGAGGTTTTTGAAATTTCCATGTTTGAAACCCAAAACCACTTCTCTTCATGTTGTTGACTTCATAAGATAGAGTTTAGGGGTTAGGGGTATAGATACATGATTTGTCTTGTTTGAATATGTGTCTAGACCTTGTTTATCAACTTTAATGCTTACTATATGACATAAGAACACTATGTGCTTTAATTTGGTTTTTAATTTTTTAAATTTTGATGCACATTTTGAATCTTGGTCAAATCCTAGGTTTGACCGAGATTTGAACAAGTTTAAAACAAGAAAATAAAAGGTAAGCCCGCCAGACTGGATCCTTTCTTAGTCACTCTATAATGAAGCTTTTAGGGGGGTTGTTGAAAATGTAAGCATGTATCCTTCTTAGTACGTCACACCACAATGAAGCTTTTGGGAGGGTTTTTGAAATGTCCATGTTTGAAACCCAAAACGACTTCTCTTCGTGCTTGACTTCATAATTAAGACAAAGTTTAGGGTTAGGGGTAGATACATGATTTTTCTGGTTTGAATATGTCTAGACTTTGTTTATCAACTAGCTTGAGTGCTTACTATATGGCATATATAAGAAGCTAGGCTATGTGCTTTGGTTTTTTTTTTTTTGAATTTTTATGCCCATTTGAATCTTGGTCAAATCCTAGGTACGTACGGTTTGACCAAGATTTGAACATGTTTAAAACATGAAAATAAAAGGTAAGCATGGATCCTTCTTAGTCACTCTAAAATGAAGCTTTTGGGAGGTTTTTGAAATTTCCATGTTTGAAACCCAAAACCACTTCTCTTCATGCTTGGCTTCGTAAGATAGAGTTTAGGGTTTGGGGTAGATACGTACATGATTTTTCTAAGTATTTTTACGCCCATTTGAATCTTCGTCAAATCCTAAGTTTGACCAAGATTTGAACAAGTTTAAAAACATGAAAATGAAAAGGGTAAGCCTGGATCCTTGTTTAGGGTTAGGGGGTAGATACATGATTTTTGTGGTTTGAATATGGCAGACCTTGTTTATCACCTTGATATATGACATAGGAAGACGGTGTGCTTTTGTTTTTCTTTTTTTTTTGAATTTTTATGCCCATTTGAATCTTGGTCAAGTCATAGGTTTGACCAAGATTTAAACATGTTTAAAACATGAAAATGAAAAAGTAAGCCTGGATCCTTCTTAGTCACTCCAAAATGTACCAATTGATAAATGAGTTAACTTGGCTTCATGGAAAAAATAATGTCATGTAAATGATTTAACTTGGCTTTCGTACCCTTGAATCCATAGGAAACTTTGTATAAATGTAGTAGTATAATAATCAACCGAGTTTTTACATCAACAGGTCTGTCACTTACGTGTGGTGCCCATGCGTGAGGTCCCACACTTCAGTGAGCACAAGTCACGTGCAATAGGTACGCAAACTCCCAGCCATTTTCTTTGTCAAGAGAAGACGCATCAGGATGCGTATTGGAAGTATGTGGGTCCTTCTGGATCCTTCGGTTGTCCCTCTCACAAAAAAACAAATCTCTCTCATTCTCGGCCTCGCTCGACTCGCTCGCTCGCTCGCTCGCTCGCACCTCCTGCTCACTGACAAACCCTGCACAAAAGTCAACATCATCACCCGAAAAAGGGGAGACACCATAATTCTCTCCCTTCTTCTCTCCTTCCGAGTGATCCCTTCTTCCTCCGAGTTTCACTCGACGGGCAAACACACATGTGCTGCATAGTAATAATAAAAAAGTAGAAAAATCGACCTACGAATCTATGATTAAATAGGTTAAACTAGGGTTTTGCCCACTACTACAGATCAAGTTCAAAAATATCCAACTACTAGTTCGATTTTGGGCTACTAATATAAAATTAAAATAAGTTGAACTAGTATTCCTCTAAAAAATCATTTTGGTATGCATTGTTTGATACTTTTCATAGCTATAGTGCATCACAAATTTATGATTTCATGCTTTGCTTTGCCAATTTCGATTTTTTCTAACCACCTTCTCTTTGATTTCAAATTTAGGTCAAACTATCGATGCCTACTATGTGTTCTACTTGAATTGGATGCAGCGTGCGCACATGTTTTGCCATTGTTCTGGGCTTCCACACATCTTTGGGGCATCCAAGTATTTAAGTTACCTTGTTTTTTTGAATTGTAATTCATACCCTTCCTCCCAATTTTTATGCCCATTTGAATCTTGGTCAAATCCTAAGTTTGACCAAGATTTGAACAAGTTTAAAACATGAAAATGAAAAGGTAAGCCTGAATCCTTCTTAGTCACTCAAAAATGAGAAGCTTTTGGGAGTTTTTTGAAATTTCCATGTTTGAAACCCAAAACCACTTCTCTTCATGCTTGACTTCATAAGACAGAGTTTAGGGTTAGGGGGTAGATACATGATTTGTCTAGTTTGTTGTTTAGACCTTGTTTATCAACTTGAATGCTTACTATATGACATAATAATACTATGTGCTTTGGTTTTCATTTTTTTGATTTTTTCTGAATTTTTATGCCCATTTGATCTTGGTCAAATCCTAGGCTTAACCAATATTTAAACAAGTTTAAAACATGAAAATGAAAAGGTAAGCCTGTATCCTTCTTAGTCACTCCAAAATGAAGCTTTTGGGAAGGTTTTTGAAATTTCCATGTTTGAAATCCAAAACGACTTCTCTTCGTGCTTGACTTCATAAGACAAAGTTTAGGGCTAGGGGTAGAAACATGATTTTTCTGGTTTGAATATGTCTAGACCTTGTTTACCAACTTGAGTGCTTACTATATGACATAAGAAGGCTATATGCTTTGGTTTTTCATTTTTTTGAAATTTTATGCCCATTTGAATCTTGATCAAATCCTAGGTACAGTTTGACCAAGATTTGAACAATTTTAAAACATGAAAATAAAAGGTAAGCCCGACCTGGATCCTTTAGTCACTCTAAAATGAAGCTTTTGGGGGTTCTTGAAATTTCCAAGTTTGAAACCCAAAACCACTTCTCTTCATGCTTGACTACATAAGACAGAGTTTAGGGTTAGGGGTAGATACATGATTTTTCTTGTTTGAATATATCTAGACCTTGTTTATATCAACTTTAATGCTAACTATATGACATAAGAAAACTATGTGCTTTGGTTTTTAATTTTTCTGATTTTTTTATTTTGATGCACATTTGAATCTTTGTCAAATCCTAGGTTTGACCAAGATTTAAACAAGTATAAAACATGAAAATGAAAAGGGGAAGCCTGTATCCTTCTTAGTCACTCTAAAATGAAGTTTTTGGGATGTTCTTGAAATTTTCATGTTTGAAACCCAAAACCACTTCTCTTCATGCTTGACTTCATAAGATAGAGTTTAGGGGCTAGGGGATAGATACATGATTTGCCTAGGTTTGAATATGCATGTCCAAACCTTGTTTATCAACTTGAATGCTTACTATATGACATAAGAAGACTATATGCTTTTGTTTTTCATTTTTCTGATTTTTTTAAAATTTTATGCCCATTTGAATCTTTTGGTCAAATCCTTGGTTTAATTTGACACGGATTTAAACAAGTTTAAAATATGAAAATGAAAAGGTGGTAAGCAGGCATGGATCCTTCTTATATATATTAGTCACTCTAAAATGAAGCTTTTGGGAGGTTTTTGAAATTTCCATGTTTGAAACCCAAAACCACTTCTCTTCATGTTGTTGACTTCATAAGATAGAGTTTAGGGGTTAGGGGTATAGATACATGATTTGTCTTGTTTGAATATGTGTCTAGACCTTGTTTATCAACTTTAATGCTTACTATATGACATAAGAACACTATGTGCTTTAATTTGGTTTTTAATTTTTTTAAATTTTGATGCACATTTTGAATCTTGGTCAAATCCTAGGTTTGACCGAGATTTGAACAAGTTTAAAACAAGAAAATAAAAGGTAAGCCCGCCAGACTGGATCCTTTCTTAGTCACTCTATAATGAAGCTTTTAGGGGGGTTGTTGAAAATGTAAGCATGTATCCTTCTTAGTACGTCACACCACAATGAAGCTTTTGGGAGGGTTTTTGAAATGTCCATGTTTGAAACCCAAAACGACTTCTCTTCGTGCTTGACTTCATAATTAAGACAAAGTTTAGGGTTAGGGGTAGATACATGATTTTTCTGGTTTGAATATGTCTAGACTTTGTTTATCAACTAGCTTGAGTGCTTACTATATGGCATATATAAGAAGCTAGGCTATGTGCTTTGGTTTTTCATTTTTTTTGAATTTTTATGCCCATTTGAATCTTGGTCAAATCCTAGGTACGTACGGTTTGACCAAGATTTGAACATGTTTAAAACATGAAAATAAAAGGTAAGCATGGATCCTTCTTAGTCACTCTAAAATGAAGCTTTTGGGAGGTTTTTGAAATTCCAAAACCACTTCTCTTCATGCTTGGCTTCGTAAGATAGAGTTTAGGGTTTGGGGTAGATACGTACATGATTTTTCTAAGTATTTTTACGCCCATTTGAATCTTCGTCAAATCCTAAGTTTGACCAAGATTTGAACAAGTTTAAAAACATGAAAATGAAAAGGGTAAGCCTGGATCCTTGTTTAGGGTTAGGGGGTAGATACATGATTTTTGTGGTTTGAATATGGCAGACCTTGTTTATCACCTTGATATATGACATAGGAAGACGGTGTGCTTTTGTTTTTCTTTTTTTTGAATTTTTATGCCCATTTGAATCTTGGTCAAGTCATAGGTTTGACCAAGATTTAAACATGTTTAAAACATGAAAATGAAAAAGTAAGCCTGGATCCTTCTTAGTCACTCCAAAATGTACCAATTGATAAATGAGTTAACTTGGCTTCATGGAAAAAATAATGTCATGTAAATGATTTAACTTGGCTTTCGTACCCTTGAATCCATAGGAAACTTTGTATAAATGTAGTAGTATAATAATCAACCGAGTTTTTACATCAACAGGTCTGTCACTTACGTGTGGTGCCCATGCGTGAGGTCCCACACTTCAGTGAGCACAAGTCATGTGCAATAGGTACGCAAACTCCCAGCCATTTTCTTTGTCAAGAGAAGACGCATCAGGATGCGTATTGGAAGTATGTGGGTCCTTCTGGATCCTTCGGTTGTCCCTCTCACAAAAAACAAATCTCTCTCATTCTCGGCCTCGCTCGACTCGCTCGCTCCTCCTGCTCACTGACAAACCCTGCACAAAAGTCAACATCATCACCCGAAAAAGGGGAGACACCATAATTCTCTCCCTTCTTCTCTCCTTCCGAGTGATCCCTCTTCCTCCGAGTTTCACTCGACGGGCAAACACACATGTGCTGCATAGTAATAATAAAAAAGTAGAAAAATCGACCTACGAATCTATGATTAAATAGGTTAAACTAGGGTTTTGCCCACTACTACAGATCAAGTTCAAAAATATCCAACTACTAGTTCGATTTTGGGCTACTAATATAAAATTAAAATAAGTTGAACTAGTATTCCTCTAAAAAATCATTTTGGTATGCATTGTTTGATACTTTTCATAGCTATAGTGCATCACAAATTTATGATTTCATGCTTTGCTTTGCCAATTTCGATTTTTTCTAACCACCTTCTCTTTGATTTCAAATTTAGGTCAAACTATCGATGCCTACTATGTGTTCTACTTGAATTGGATGCAGCGTGCGCACATGTTTTGCCATTGTTCTGGGCTTCCACACATCTTTGGGGCATCCAAGTATTTAAGTTACCTTGTTTTTTTGAATTGTAATTCATACCCTTCCTCCCAATTTTTATGCCCATTTGAATCTTGGTCAAATCCTAAGTTTGACCAAGATTTGAACAAGTTTAAAACATGAAAATGAAAAGGTAAGCCTGAATCCTAGCTTCTTAGTCACTCTAAAATGAGAAGATTTTGGGAGTTTTTTGAAATTTTCATGTTTGAAACCCAAAACCACTTCTCTTCATGCTTGACTTCATAATACAGAGTTTAGGGTTAGGGGGTAGATACATGATTTGTCTAGTTTGTTGTTTAGACCTTGTTTATCAACTTGAATGCTTACTATATGACATAATAATACTATGTGCTTTGGTTTTCATTTTTTTGATTTTTTCTGAATTTTTATGCCCATTTGATCTTGGTCAAATCCTAGGCTTAACCAATATTTAAACAAGTTTAAAACATGAAAATGAAAAGGTAAGCCTGTATCCTTCTTAGTCACTCCAAAATGAAGCTTTTGGGAAGGTTTTTGAAATTTCCATGTTTGAAATCCAAAACGACTTCTCTTCGTGCTTGACTTCATAAGACAAAGTTTAGGGCTAGGGGTAGAAACATGATTTTTCTGGTTTGAATATGTCTAGACCTTGTTTACCAACTTGAGTGCTTACTATATGACATAAGAAGGCTATATGCTTTGGTTTTTCATTTTTTTGAAATTTTATGCCCATTTGAATCTAGATCAAATCCTAGATACGGTTTGACCAAGATTTGAACAATTTTAAAACATGAAAATAAAAGGTAAGCCCGACCTGGATCCTTTAGTCACTCTAAAATGAAGCTTTTGGGGGGTTCTTGAAATTTCCAAGTTTGAAACCCAAAACCACTTCTCTTCATGCTTGACTACATAAGACAGAGTTTAGGGTTAGGGGTAGATACATGATTTTTCTTGTTTGAATATATCTAGACCTTGTTTATATCAACTTTAATGCTAACTATATGACATAAGAAAACTATGTGCTTTGGTTTTTAATTTTTCTGATTTTTTTATTTTGATGCACATTTGAATTTGTCAAATCCTAGGTTTGACCAAGATTTAAACAAGTATAAAACATGAAAATGAAAAGGGGAAGCCTGTATCCTTCTTAGTCACTCTAAAATGAAGTTTTTGGGATGTTCTTGAAATTTTCATGTTTGAAACCCAAAACCACTTCTCTTCATGCTTGACTTCATAAGATAGAGTTTAGGGGCTAGGGGATAGATACATGATTTGCCTAGGTTTGAATATGCATGTCCAAACCTTGTTTATCAACTTGAATGCTTACTATATGACATAAGAAGACTATATGCTTTTGTTTTTCATTTTTCTGATTTTTTTAAAATTTTATGCCCATTTGAATCTTTTGGTCAAATCCTTGGTTTAATTTGACACGGATTTAAACAAGTTTAAAATATGAAAATGAAAAGGTGGTAAGCAGGCATGGATCCTTCTTATATATATTAGTCACTCTAAAATGAAGCTTTTGGGAGGTTTTTGAAATTTCCATGTTTGAAACCCAAAACCACTTCTCTTCATGTTGTTGACTTCATAAGATAGAGTTTAGGGGTTAGGGGTATAGATACATGATTTGTCTTGTTTGAATATGTGTCTAGACCTTGTTTATCAACTTTAATGCTTACTATATGACATAAGAACACTATGTGCTTTAATTTGGTTTTTAATTTTTATATTTTTTTTGAATTTTGATGCACATTTTGAATCTTGGTCAAATCCTAGGTTTGACCGAGATTTGAACAAGTTTAAAACAAGAAAATAAAAGGTAAGCCCGCCAGACTGGATCCTTCTTAGTCACTCTATAATGAAGCTTTTAGGGGGGTTGTTGAAAATGTAAGCATGTATCCTTCTTAGTACGTCACACCACAATGAAGCTTTTGGGAGGGTTTTTGAAATGTCCATGTTTGAAACCCAAAACGACTTCTCTTCGTGCTTGACTTCATAATTAAGACAAAGTTTAGGGTTAGGGGTAGAGATACATGCATGATTTTTCTGGTTTGAATATGTCTAGACTTTGTTTATCAACTTGAGTGCTTACTATATCAAGTTGTGTCTGAGTCGAGTCAATGTTGAGTCGTTGAGTCACCTAGTATTATTATTATGGTGGTGTATTTGTGTTCATGTACTTGTTTCAGACAGGTATTGCTGTTTTGGTGAAGGAGACATGCATCATCCATTTTTGGTGGGGTTAATTGGTTCTAGGGTTAATTGGTTCTATGCCACTCCTCAATTCACAAGTTGTGTTTATGCCATTCCAAAAACTGAAGTTGTGTTTATGCCACTCTCAATTCTCAATACCCCCTTCTCTTCATGTTTGAAACCCAAAACCACTTCTCTTCATGCTTGACTTCATAAGATAGAGTTTAGGGGCTAGGGGATAGATACATGATTTGCCTAGGTTTGAATATGCATGTCCAAACCTTGTTTATCAACTTGAATGCTTACTATATGACATAAGAAGACTATATGCTTTTGTTTTTCATTTTTCTGATTTTTTTAAAATTTTATGCCCATTTGAATCTTTTGGTCAAATCCTTGGTTTAATTTGACACAGATTTAAACAAGTTTAAAATATGAAAATGAAAAGGTGGTAAGCAGGCATGGATCCTTCTTATATATATTAGTCACTCTAAAATGAAGCTTTTGGGAGGTTTTTGAAATTTCCATGTTTGAAACCCAAAACCACTTCTCTTCATGTTGTTGACTTCATAAGATAGATCGAGTTTAGGGTTAGGGGTATAGATACATGATTTGTCTTGTTTGAATATGTGTCAAGACCTTGTTTATCAACTTTAATGCTTACTATATGACATAAGAACACTATGTGCTATAATTTTTTTTTGAATTTTGATGCACATTTTGAATCTTGGTCAAATCCTAGGTTTGACCGAGATTTGAACAAGTTTAAAACAAGAAAATAAAAGGTAAGCCCGCCAGACTGGATCCTTCTTAGTCACTCTATAATGAAGCTTTTAGGGGGGTTGTTGAAAATGTAAGCATGTATCCTTCTTAGTACGTCACACCACAATGAAGCTTTTGGGAGGGTTTTTGAAATGTCCATGTTTGAAACCCAAAACGACTTCTCTTCGTGCTTGACTTCATAATTAAGACAAAGTTTAGGGTTAGGGGTAGATACATGATTTTTCTGGTTTGAATATGTCTAGACTTTGTTTATCAACTTGAGTGCTTACTATATCAAGTTGTGTCTGAGTCGAGTCAATGTTGAGTCGTTGAGTCACCTAGTATTATTATTATGGTGGTGTACTTGTGTTCATGTACTTGTTTCAGACAGGTATTGCTGTTTTGGTGAAGGAGACATGCATCATCCATTTTTGGTGGGGTTAATTGGTTCTAGGGTTAATTGGTTCTATGCCACTCCTCAATTCACAAGTTGTGTTTATGCCATTCCAAAAACTGAAGTTGTGTTTATGCCACTCTCAATTCTCAATACCCCCTTCTATGCCATTTTCAACAATACAACATGAAAACGGTTCAATAAATAGTCGTATTTCAGTTTATACTTTCGTATTGACCAAAATAAACCTGTGCTCAGGTTTGGAGCGACTTTTGGGTGTTTCGGGCACACAAGAAATCCAAAATTTTCAAATTCTGGCAAAAATTAGAACTTCTCAGGAAAATCTATTTTTTTATAGGAAATCAAAAACACTGAAACGAGTATACTATTTTAATTTGAGCCATTTATGTGCAGATTTGCATAAAAAGGCTGACATTTTCTGTTCTGTCTAGAAATTGGTAAAATTTTGTCCAAAAAATCAAACTTCTTCGAAAAATCTGATAATTTTACAGAATGTCAAGAACACTAATATGAGTCATCCAAGTATTTAAGTTACCTTGTTTTTTTTGAATTGTAATTCATACCCTTCCTCCCAATTTTTATGCCCATTTGAATCTTGGTCAAATCCTAAGTTTGACCAAGATTTGAACAAGTTTAAAACATGAAAATGAAAAGGTGAGCCTGAATCCTTCTTAGTCACTCTAAAATGAGAAGCTTTTGGGAGTTTTTTGAAATTTCCATGTTTGAAACCCAAAACCACTTCTCTTCATGCTTGACTTCATAAGACAAAGTTTAGGGTTAGGGGGTAGATACATGATTTGTCTGGTTTGTTGTTTAGACCTTGTTTATCAACTTGAATGCTTACTATATGACATAATAATACTATGTGCTTTGATTTTCATTTTTTTGATTTTTTCTGAATTTTTATGCCCATTTGATCTTGGTCAAATCCTAGGTTTAACCAATATTTAAACAAGTTTATAACATGAAAATGAAAAGGTAAGCCTGCATCCTTCTTAGCGCATCCACAATGTTGCTATTGCCAAATCTGATACGATGGTGAATTTGGCTTTGGTGTGAAATATAGCAATAGCTCCACAATGTAGTGGTTCCAAATATTTATAACGTGGGTCCCGCCATCAAGCTAAAACAACACATAAAGCCAATATGGAACTACTCTCACAATGTAGGGAACTAGTTCCAAATGCCAAAAGTGAAATTTGGCATCGGAGCACCTACTTGCTCCGGTTGCCTGTTTTTCTGGTTTTGGAACTACCTCTACAATGTATGGAACTAGTTCCAAAAGCCAAAAATCAAATATGGAACCACTTTTGGCTACACGTTGTGGATGCTCTTAGTCACTCCAAAATGAAAGCTTACATATACTCTTGGAATACTGTTTTGGGTGATTTGTCATTCAAAAATTTGGTATCATTCGGATCGGAGGAAGTATAGTTGGAGATGAATGGCCCACCAAGTCTCTGCCTTGAAGTTTGCTCTTTGACCAGTATTACTACTCGCGAGGTGCCGAGGAGACGGGGAGGCCAAATTTAAGGACTAACCTTTGCTCTTGCCGTCTTCCTCAGTTCACCACTTTGTTTACCTCTTGGAATACTACTTCGCCACCATGACCGGGAGCAAGTCTCGCCACAGAAGGGCTCGTGCGGCTGCGGCGAAGCTGAGGGAATCCCAGCAATGGCGTCCCTGTGCTGCTGTCGAGGTGCCTTCTGCGCAAGAGTCTTCAAGGGCGTCGCAGCCCGCGACTGCTACCTTCAGGCGATCCTCCGTTCTTGCGCATCTTTCTATGTCTTTCACAACTTATCATCCCCTCCTTTTCTTACCTTCTCTCAATCGTATATTCAGGTCGGGCGGCCTTAGTTTTCCCGCAGCCCTCCTGCCTGCGGAAACATCTTCCACGGAGCCAAGTTCTCAAAGCAGCGAGGTATAGACATTCGTGCAAATTGGGATTCCCATTTTCTCTTTCTTGGTACTTCTCTGGGTACACTTCTGATTTTGTGCTCCATCCCCATCTGATAGAAGCCCCGCTACGAGATCGGGCCCATTTTAGAAATGGTTATGGGCGATTTCTGCGTCGAGACGGCGGACAGAAGCGCCCTCGCCGATGAGTGCATGAGACTTTATTCTGAGCTCGCCACTGAGAAGATCCGGATTCGCATTCTCGACGATATCGCCATGAAATCGTTCACTGCGAGTAATGAGATCCAGCGGCGGAGCCTCGGCCAGGCGGAGACCATGGACAAACTCGCCGGACTGATCCTGAACCTCACGGTTAGGACGGACAAACTAGAGGCCGAGCTGTCACAGGAGAAGGCTCTCAACTCCGAGCTGAAGCGTCAAGCAGGCTCAAGGTAGATCTTGACCAGGTCACTGTGTACCACTAGCTGCAATCCTTGATGACTGTTGTGTCACCTGGCTTCCGAGTTTCTGAAGGTTAATTTTCGAAATTTTGTTATATTAGTACTTGTGTCAATGTAGTAGTTGTGTCTGAGTCGAGTCAATGTTGAGTCGTTGAGTCACCTAGTATCTATAATATCTAAATAGGAGCAACCCACTAAGTTGAATTCTCTCAACATGCAAGCATGCCACCTCATCGGTCCCACAATATCACACAACTCATGTCCATGTCATTCCATGCATACAGCAATCAGATGATATCACTTATTATGTTTTCTTTGATTTTCCAAAGTCTGTGCCGCAGCATTCGGCAGCCATATCGTCTTCTCAGTAGCACTTTACTTTTTGTCTCCCGACTCTCCGCATTGGAAATTGGAAACGAGCCGTCCACAGAATTAATCAGTAAGGTAGGCTACCAGGCGGAATTAATCACTGAGGTAGGCCATCAGGCGGCCACATCTCACTCTGCACCTACTTCCATGCATAAATACTCGGCTTCCCTTTGCAAAGATTCATCCTTCATCTGTGTGGTGCAACCTCAATCAGCCCCCGCTGATATCACGTCCTCCTCCCATAGTCCCATTCAACACTACTCCACTCGCGGTTATGCGCCCCTGTCAGTGCGATCAAGGTAACTACTCCCACGTGTGTAGTTCCCATCTGGCCAATCGTCTATCACCGTGTTGTGTTTCTGTTTTGGCTTTCTTTGGTGGAGCAAGTGCCGGCACGGCAGCACCCTGTGCCTTCCCGTCTTCAGTTGGGCCTGGCAAGATCACGGCTTGCCATTGTAGTAGCAACGTCGCTAATTTGTTTCAAAGTAAGAAAGCAAGATTTGCTAAACTAGCTAGCTCCAAGCAGAGCCACGCCTGCCAAGTCCATTGAGTTTTTGTCAATTCTATTTCGTACATTGTATATTGTGTTGTCGTTTTTACTGTGGAGAGCGACCAAATGGTGCAGGTGCGCGCAGCATTTGGTCAACTGGTTATATGCAGCCATGAGGCTGGTATGAAAATCTCAGTTTTTTTTCTGAGATATGTAATACAAGTACATACTTTTTATCTATACTTTAACATGAAAATTTTATCTGTTATTCTAAGTTTCAGAAGTACCTTTTCAACCCATAAAAGAATTATATACACCTATTTTGCACATCTTTTTTTTCCTCAAAAGGACCTGTTTTGCACAGCTGATGCATATAAACATGGGCATCTGCCATAATTTTTATTTATTTATTGTGCACAATATTTACATTATATGTGTAAATCGTCTGATCATTTAATAAATTAATCATGTTGTTTCAAAGTATATTGAATGAAACATTTATGCATCACTTAATGTGTTGGGATATTGTCATTGCAAAAATATAATGAGCCTTCTATCAAACTTAGAACATTTTTAACCATCAAGTTCAATTTAATTCCCGCAGCAACGTCGCGGGTAATCATCTAGTTATTATTATGGTGGTGTACTTCTGTTCATGTACTTGTTTCAGACAGGTATTGCTGTTTTGGTGAAGGAGACATGCATCACCCATTTTTGGTGGGGTTAATTGGTTCTAGGATTAATTGGTTCTATGCCACTCCTCAGTTCACAAGTTGTGTTTATGCCATTCCAAAAACTGAAGTTGTGTTTATGCCACTCTCAATTCTCAATACCCCCTTCTATGCCATTTTCAACAATACAACATGAAAACGGTTCAATAAATAGTCGTATTTCAGTTTATACTTTCGTATTGAACAAAATAATCCTGTGTTCAGATTTGGAGCGACTTTTGGGTGTTTTGGGCACACAAGAAATCCAAAATTTTCAAATTCTGGCAAAAATTAGAACTTCTCAGGAAAATCTATTTTTTTATAGGAAATCAAAAACACTGAAACGAGTATACTGTTTTAATTTGAGCCATTTATGTGCAGATTTGCATAAAAAGACTGACATTTTCCCTAAACTTTGTATATTATGAAGTCAAGCATGAAGAGAAGTGGTTTTGGGTTTCAAACATCCTTTTCATTTTCTTGTCTTAAACTTGTTTAAATCTTGGTCAAACCTAAGATTTGACCAAAAGATTCAAACAGGCATAAATTCAAAAAAATCAGAAAAATGAAAAAACAAAAGCATATAGTCTTCTTATGTCATATAGTAAGCATTCAAGTTGATAAACAAGGTCTAGACATATTCAAACCAGAAAAATCATGTATATATCTACCCCTAACCCTAAACTCTGTCTTATGAAGAGAAGTGGTTTTGGGTTTCAAACATGGAAATTTGAAGAACCTCCCAAAAGCTTCATTTTAGATTGTGACTAAGAAGGATCCAGGCTTACCTTTTCACTTTCATGTTCTAAACTTGTTTAAATCCTAGTCAAACCTAGGATTTCACAAAGATTCAAATATATGGGTATAAAATACAAAAAAATAGAAAAATGAAAAACGAAAGCACATAGTCTTCTTATGTCATATAGTAAGCATTAAAGTTGATAAACAAGGTCTAGACATATTCAAACTAGACAAATCATGTATCTCCCCCTAACCCCTAAACTTTGTATTATGAAGTCAAGCATGAAGAGAAGTGGTTTTGGGTTTCAAACATGGAAATTTCAAAAACCTCTTAAAAATTCATTTTAGAGTGACTAAGAAGGATGCAAGCTTCCCTTTTCATTTTCATGTCTTAAACTTGTTTAAATCTTGGTCAAACCTAAGATTTGACCAAAAGATTCAAACGGGCATAAAATTCAAAAAAATCAGAAAAATGAAAAACAAAAGCATATAGTCTTCTTGTGTCATATAGTAAGCATTCAAGTTGATAAACAAGGTCTAGACATATTCAAACCAGAAAATCATGTATATATCTACCCCTAACCCTAAACTCTGTATTATGAAGTCAATCATGAAGAGAAGTGGTTTTGGGTTTCAAACATGGATATTTCAAGAACCTCCCAAAAGCTTCATTTTAGAGTGTGACTAAGAAGGATCCAGGCTTACCTTTTTCATTTTCATGTACTAAACTTGTTTAAATCCTGGTCAAACCTAGGATTTCACAAAGATTCAAATATATGTGTATAAAATATAAAAAATAGAAAAATGAAAACCAAAGCACATAGTCTACTTATGTCACATAGTAAGCATTCAAGTTGATAAACAAGGTCTAGACATATTCAAACCAGAAAAATCATGTATATATCTACCCCTAACCCTAAACTCTGTCTTATGAAGTTAATCATGAAGAGAAGTGGTTTTGGGTTTCAAACATTGGAATTCCAAGAACCTCCCAAAAGCTTCATTTTAGAGTGTGACTAAGAAGGATCCAAGCTTACCTTTTCATTTTCATGTTCTAAACTTGTTTAAATCCTGGTCAAAACTAGGATTTCACAAAGATTCAAATATATGGGTATAAAATTCAAAAAAATAGAAAAATGAAAAACCAAAGCACATAGTCTTCTTATGTCATATAGTAAGCATTAAAGTTGATAAACAAGGTCTAGACATATTCAACCTAGACAAATCATGTATCTACCCCCTAACCCCTAAACTCTGTCTTATGAAGTCCAACATGAAGAGAAGTGGTTTTGGGTTTCAAACATGGAAATTTCAAAAACCTCTTACAAAATTCAGTTTAGAGTGACTAATTAAGAAGGATGCATTCTCCCCTTTTCATTTTCATGTCTTAAACTTGTTTAAATCTTGGTCAAACCTAAGATTTGACCAAAAGATTCAAACGGGCATAAAAAAATCAGAAAAATGAAAACCAAAGCACATAATTTTCTTATGTCATATAGTAAGCATTCAAGTTGATAAACAAGGTCTAGACATATTCAAACCAGAAAATCATGTATATATCTACCCCTAACCCTAAACTCTGTCTTATGAAGTCAATCATGAAGAGAAGTGGTTTTGGGTTTCAAACATGGAAATTTCAAGAACCTCCCAAAAGCTTCATTTTAGAGTGACTAAGAAGGATCCAGGCTTACCTTTTCATTTTCATGTTTTAAACTTGTTTAAATCCTGGTCAAACCTAGGATTTGACAAAGATTCAAATATATGGGCATAAAATTCAAAAAAAATAGAAAAATGAAAAACCAAAGCACATAGTCTTCTTATGTCATATAGTAAGCATTAAAGTTGACAAAAAAGGTCTAGACATATGCAAACTAGACAAATCATGTATCTACCCCCTAACCCCTAAACTCTGTCTTATGAAGTCAAGCATGAAGAGAAGTCGTTTTGGGTTTCAAACATGGAAATTTCAAGAACATCCCAAAAGCTTCATTTTAGAGTGACTAAGAAGGATCCATGATTACCTTTTCATTTTCATGTTTTAAACTTGTTTAATCTTGGTCAAACCTAGGATTTGACCAAGATTCAAATGGGCACAAAATTTAAAAAATCAGAAAAATGAAAAACCAAAGTACATAGTCTTCTTATGTCATGTAGTAAGCATTCAAGTTGATAAAATGGTTCATGCCGGCGTCTTAGCTGCTAAAAAAAATTATACACCAATTGATTTGACGAATTGATGATTTACTCTAGTCTGCTTCTAGACCATGCAGCTAGCGAGTATTCATATGTACTGCATGGAGCCCCCAACTTTTGACTTCCCGTGTCGGAAAAGGCCTGTTTAATAATGTGGGGCAGTGAGGTATCCCGAAGTATCTAGAGGGTTCCAGTGTTTCAGGCTTTCAGCATCGCCAGTCCAAGGGAAGGATGGGTGACGAATCCGTGCATTCACAGCCGTTAGATCTGAAGAGTCCTTGTATGATGAGCGGTAGATAGCACCTCTAAGCTGCAAATCAACAGCTTCAATTACTTCAAATGAGCATTGGCCGGAAGGCTGACAGAGTGAAAAAATTCAATTTCAAAAACTCATGTATAGAATAGAAAAAAATAAAAAACATGTAGATAGAATAGAGGTATAGATAGATTAGCCCAAAAAAGAAGAGGACGGGGAAATTTCGAACGCTCGCCTTTAACTCAGCACAGCAGACACCTCCCTCGCGCACCTAAACTTTCGAACGCGCGCCCAATATTTCGAACGCTCGCCTTTAACTCAGCACCCAGCCCACCTTGTTCTTCTCTAGACACCTCCTTCGGCGCCCTGTTCTTCTCTAGACACACCCTCGGTGAACCAGGCCGCGCACCAAAACTTCCCCACGCTGTCTATCAGCCGCGTCAGCCGGCGACTGCTGGTGGCGCCGTTCTTCTCCAGCCGCACCGGCAGGCGCGGTCAGCTGGTAGATCCTCACGGTATGCATGCTATCTTCAGGCCTGGGCAAGTACGATTCATTATAGCTCAATCGAAGTCAGTCGCCGTCGCCCAGCCCTTATAAGTTCGTTAGTTCGTTCGAATCGATCGGTTGATATTGTTTTCCTCTCGATGTGTTTGTTTGACATTGTTTTCCGCTTTACCTATTTGCTCGAATTCGTTCGTACTGTACACTGTACTGCTCACCATTGCCCAATGTCTGTAGTCGTCGCTTGGTGCCAGTCCTCTATGGACCTGTTTGTAATCTTATTACTTCTGGGTTCTTTGCACTGCTAATACATCGGTGGATTTACGGCCAAAAAGAAGAAAGAATTTGTTGGTATTATATTGCTTTCGATTGATCTGTTCGCCCCCAAGCTTTTACAGAAGCCGCAAGAGATTCAAGGATGAAATGGCTCTCCTTGTTTGCAGTGGCGGATCTACAGGGTATGCCGTATATGCCACGGCATACCCTGCGTCCAAGCCGTGCAAGATCTTTGATAGTTTAATGAGCTGAGCAATTAATCAAGATGAGTGATGTATATGTATACATGCGGTGCTAATACATGTGGCGTGCAGCCATGCGAACACTGAGCTAGTGCATGTAACCGATTGATTAGACATCCGATTGATTAATGCATTGGCTTTAGCCAACAGTCTACTTGCATGTTTTTCAAGATGTGCGATTTTGTCTCGCGTGTAAGCCTACAAGGCCAGCTATGGCCATGCACCATGACCTGATTAGATATCATGATTAATCAAAGGAAATATCTTGCTACTGTATATACGATTAATCAACTGATAATTAATCTTTGGTAGTCAAGTATATGATTAATTATATATATTTAGTGAGAATTCAGTTCAAAATTAGAGCACCCCGTCAACGGTGCATTTTTCAACAATTTACATTTTGATTATATGCAAAATCTGTTTTATTTAATCATTTTGACATACTCCCTTCAATCCAAATTAATTGACTCAACTTTGTCTAGATACTGATGTATCTTAGACAAGTTTGTTGAGTAGATACATTTATATCTAGACAAATTTGAGTTAATTAGTATGAATCCGAGAAAGTATTTTATTTAATTATTTTTATTAGGACAAAAGAAATTCAATAGAAACTCCAAAATTTTGTTGTGTCATACCCTTTCCTAAAATCCTAGGTCCGCCACTGCTTGTTTGTAAGGCAAAGAGGAAATCATATCATGGCTTATCATCATGGGTATAACCTTTTTAGCTAGATTTTGCTGTTTGGGATCTATGATCCTTTTAGTTGCTGCTCTCCAGTAACATTTTCCCTCTTTTTTATTACAGTGAAAAATACACAGCGAGGAAACCACTGTCCAGCCTAAAAAAAATAGACCTCAGTTGGTTTGCTGAAATCGGCTCAAATAACGTGGCATTTAGTTATATAGTTTTATATTCGACCTGTTTGCTCAGATATGTTGGTTTACATTCATACGCAACCTGTTGGGCAAGTATGGACACAGCTTCAGTGACTTTCAGGTCAAAATTCCAGCGGTTGAGTGATTTTTGGTTGGATCCATTCCTGTGCGTTCGATCGGCTTTTGATGGCTGTTATTGAGACAAAGTCATGGCTGGACTTTTGACGCAGCTCCAGTGACGTTCAGCTAGGTCAAAAGCCCAGCGTTGACTTTGGTTCAATATCAGCCATCCAAAGCCAATCGAACACACATGAATGTATCCAACCAAAAATCACTCTACAATAAGTCGTTTCCAGACAAAAACAATGTTTATTCCCAAACTATTTTTTTTGAATCCGACCAATCTTTCCCGGAATGCAGAAGAAATATATAAGATTTACTGGAATGTTGTTCTTTTTACTGGACAGTTTGAATTTTAAGTTTAAAGTTGGTTGTAAAACATAAAATGAGGTTTATTGATAAACAATATGGCTGAATCTGATGAAACTCCCCCAGAATGCATAACCCGACATATAAGATTTACTGGATTTTTGTTTCAAAAACTTCTAGGCAGTACGAATTTTAAGTTTAAAATTTTCTCGTGAAACTTAAAATGGGTAAATTTTGGATCCATTCTCGTGCGTTCGATTGGCTTTTGATGGCTGTTATTGAAACAAGTGTTAATTGGTTCTATGCCACTCCTCAATTCACAAGTTGTGTTTATGCCATTACAAAAACTGAAGTTGTGTTTATGCCACTCTCAATTCTCAATATCCCCTTCTATATATGCCATTTTCAATACTCCACTATAATAAATATAGCATATCTATGATAGTACTCTATGATACCACCCACTATGCACCCATGTTCCAAACACCACTCCCGCTGACTGTACCTTATTGTATCGAGCGATAAGCTTGATGAGCAACCCAAACAAACAAAAAAAAGACTGTACCTTATTGTACTTGCTCTTACCCGTATCTTCTCTTTCTCTTTCATCGCGAGTGCAGCTAATTCAGTTAGTCTTCCAATGAATATTAATATTTTGTCTCAATGATGTCATGTTTCGACTAACAATTAGCACTTTTGAATTCTTAGATTGCTTTTTCACACGATGCACTTCTTTTAATTTATTTTACCACATTTCAATGTGAACCTTGACCAAATAAATAGGACAACAATATCACGATCATATAATACATAAGCAGCATTGTTAGAATCGTGTTGGAAAATACTTTCTAATGATACCAGTTTTATATCAATTTTTTTATATACTTCATCCTGAAAAATATGTTTCAACTTCATCAAAACTTGCATGTATCTGCAAACTAAACTCATCTAAATACATGTATATCTACATAAAATTGAAACATCATTTTTAAATAGAGAGATATAGATTAATATTTTTTCGAAGATAAAATACGAAAAACAAGGGTGCATTGTTTATTGAAATGGAGTGAGTAGTATATATAAAATCATTTTAGTTGCCAATGATCATGTTGAGGGCCTCTATTTCTTGTTTTGCTCAGGCCCTCCGTATTCTCAGGTACGGCCCTGGTGGTCTATGAACCTGTATGTAATCTTATTACTTTTGGCTTCTTTGCACTGCTAATAGATCGGCGGAATTACGGCAAAAAAGAAGAAAGAATGTGTTGGTATTGTATTGCTTTCGATAGATCTGTTCGCCCCTCCCCCCCAAGCATTTATAGATGGCACAAGAGATTCAAGGATGAAATTGCTCTCCTTGTTCATAAGGCAAAGAGGAAATCATATCATGGGTAGAACATTTTATATATATTTTGCTGCTTGGGATCTATGATCCTTTTAGTTGCTGCTCTCCAGCAACTTTTGTACATATTTCCCTCTTTTTATTAATAAAAAAATACAAAGTGGGGAAACCCAGTGGTCAGCCTAAAAAAATCTGTTCGCTAGGTAGCCGTAGTTTTGCACTCAGTTTGTTTGCTGAAATCGGCTCAAATAATGTAGCATTTATAGTTTTATATTCGACCTGTTTGCTCAGGTATGCTTGCTTACATTCGTAGGTGACCTGTTTGTTGAAATAGCTTATCGCTTCTCTGACCATCTATCTCCTCAACAGATGGACAGAACTTGGATATTATTTCACTCATTAACCACACCAACATATTTGAGTGGTATTGAAGACTTCATGAAGCACGTTAGTGATTTTACTGACGGCGACAAGACAAAGGAAGTGATTTGTCCATGCCGCGTATGTTTGAATATTGGGTCCAAGCCTCAACATGTAGTCTCAGATCATTTATTCGTTTATGGGATGGACCAGACATATATCAGGTGGATTAACCATGGTGAACACTATGATCAGCCTGACATTATTGATCCTCTTTATTCTGATGGTTATCAGCCTGAAGATCTCGTCCAGGATGAGGCTACTGCTAATTTGTTACGGGATCTGTATCCATATGCAAGCCAACAGCCCCATGGTTATCACAAAAAGCCTCTTTTCCATGACCTGATAGAAGATGCTAAGCGCTTAGTGGCCCCTGGTTCTGTTGTGTCAAGATTCGAATTAATTGTGAAATTACTTCATGACAAGTCATACCAGGGGATTACCAATAAAGCGTTCAATGCAGTTGCGAAGACATACAGCGATGCACTCCCTGGGGCTGGACTGCCAAAATCCTTTTATGAGGTGAAGCAGTACATCAAGGTACTGGGACTTGGATATGAGAAGATTGATTTTTGCAAAAATAACTGTGCACTGTTTTGGATGGAGTATAATGACCTCGATGAATGTCCAGTATGTAAGGAATCAAGATGGAAACATGATGGAGCTGGTGGTAAGAAAAAGATTCCTTGGAAGGTTCTGAGATACTTTCCACTTGTACAAAGATTGCAGAGGTTGTTTGCTTCAGAACAAACATCTCGGGAAACAAGATGGCACAAAGAGATTCTCACGCCCGACCCTGATTTACTGAGGCATCCTGCTGATGGCGATGAATGGAAGCAATTCGACCTGGATCATCCAGATTTTGCTGCAGATCCAAGGAACCTGAGACTTGGCCTTGCTACAGATGGATTCAACCCATTTGGCAACATGAGCAACTCGTATAGCATGTGGCCAGTACTAGTTACACCTTACAACCAGGCTCCCTGGACATGCACCGATCAGTCGAACTGTATGATGGCCTTACTCATCCCAGGTCCCAAATCTCCTGGGAAGGATTTTGATGTGTTCATGCAGCCTCTTATTAGAGACTTGCAAACATTATGGGAGGGTGTCCCTACACGGGATGTGTGTCAACCTAAAGAACAAAATTTTCTATTACGTGCTGCTGTACTGTATTGCACCCATGATTATCCAGCTTTGGGCACTATGTCAGGCAGAGTAACATCAGGTTATAATGCATGTGTTCACTGTGATACTGATCAGCTGGCAGTGAGGATAATAAACAAGATATGCTATATGGGCCATCGCCGTTTCCTTCCATTAGATCACAGTTTCCGAAAAAATAGAAAAAAATTGCAATTTATTGGTGATCAGGCCTGTAAAAAGACTAAACCGCAGCACTTTAAGAGTCACGAGTTGGAGGCGCACCTAGAAGCGGTCAGAAATGTTAAACCAGGAAAACCACCAGCCGCCACAGCAGGTACAGCAGAGAAGAATACAGAAGATGCAGCAGCAGTAGTAGCAGATAGAAAAAGGAAGAAGAGAGGAGATGAACTGAGTCTAGCAGCTACCAAAAGGAAGATGGGAGGTGAAATAGCAGCATGTACCAAGAGGAAGGAAATGGAAAATGATAGACCGAGAATATTTTATAAGCGCAGGACCACTCTTTGGGACTTGCCGTATTGGGCTGGTAAGAAGCTTCGGCATAATATTGATATCATGCACATGGAGAAGAATATATGTGACAGCATTGTCGGCACATTACTCAACATTCCATCCAAGACAAAAGATAGCTCAAATGCTAGGATTGATTGTGCAACATTGAATGTTAACAGGCACTTGCAACTGGATCGTAATGACAAAGTGAACAAAGGCAAGGAAAAACATTATAAATTTCGAGGCGCGGAATTCACATTGCCGATGCCTAAAAGGAGATTATTTTGTGAGTACCTCCGAGGTGTGATGTTCCCGTTCGGATTTGCTTCCAACATTGCAAATTGTCTCAATGCTGAAGGAAACAAGCTCCAAGGGTTGAAAACTCACGATTGTCACATCCTGCTGCAAAGGCTTTTAGCTATTGGCATTAAAGATTTAGTGAAGCCAAATATGTACAACGTGATTGCAGAGTTGGGAAGGTTCTTTAGGGAAATATGTAGTAAAACTCTAAGCAGAGCTGTTGTAGAACGTCTTAAGGTGGACATAGCAGTAATCCTGTGCAAGCTGGAGCTGATATATCCTCCAGCCTTCTTTGATGTGATGGTGCATTTGGCTGTTCATCTACCTGATGAGGCACTTTTAAGAGGTCCGGTACAGTATGGATGGATGTACCCTATAGAACGTCGACTGTGCACTTTCAAGAATACAGTTAGGAACAAAGCTAGACCGGAGGCTTGCATTGCAGTGGCGTATATTGCTGCTGAAGCATATACATTTGCCTCAAGATATATTCCTGATATTGAGACCAGATTCAATCGGGGTCGCAGAATTTTGGAAGTTGGAGGATCTGTTTTTAATCATGGTGTTGAGCTAATAGGAAAGAGGACCGAAAAAACATTAGAGCAGTCTGAATTTGAACAGCTGTCTTGGTATGTGCTGAATAATGCTACAGAGGCTGATGAATATGTTAAGTGAGTACTATGCACACGAACTACTCAGTTCCTCGCATATACTATGAACTTGTATCAAAATGAAATATATTCAGCTGACTTGGCTATGTTTTGCAGGTTGTACATGGAAACGAATGGAAAGCTATCGGCACGTGGGAGTGGGTTTCAGGACTGGTTTGAGAAATATGTAAGATGTTCAATTGCACTCTGACTTGTCTATGTGTTTTCACATGAGATGACCTCTTGTCTATTTTGTAATCGTAGATCTCGAAACTCCATGCGGAGAATCCAGGCGCTGTTAGTGCTGATCTCCTTGTCCTATCACGTGGTCCAGATAAGAGGGTGTTGGTAGCTGCAGCTTGCAATGCCAATGGTGTCCATTACAGCTCCTATGAGCGTGAACAACATTTGAAGACACGAAATAGTGGCATCACAACCAGTGGAGATCACTTGACAACCAGAAAAAAGAGATCAGAGTCATTTGACCATTATGGTCACATAGAAGAGGTTATTCAGTTGTTCTATAGTGATAAGGTTACTGTCCGATCTGTGGTTCTATTTAAGTGTTATTGGTACAACCAAGATCCAAACAAGGGCAAAGGTGCCAGAAATGATGGGTATTTCATATCAGTCAATACTACTGCTCAGTGGTACAAGGATGATCCTTATATTTTGGTACCTCAAGCGGCCAAGGTACTTTTCTTGGAAGACAGATCTAGAAAAGGATGGCAGTATGTGCAAAAGTTTGTGGCAAGGAACATATATGATTTGGATGAGAATGCGGATCCAATAATTGGTGCCCAGCAAGATGATTTCGCTGGTTGTATGCAAACTAAAGTTGCTGACATTGATGAAACCTCGTTGGATACAGGTATCCCTGCACATGATGGAGAAGTAGATTTCACTGTTGAGGTTAGCATAGTCGACAAAGAGATGGATAAACTGAAGCTACCTGGTGAATCTCAGGAGGAGAATGGACAGGACGAGCAGGATGAGACCATGCACGAATATCAGAATGAAGACGGAGGTGATGATGATGATGATGATGATGATGATGATTAGACTCTTGTCTCTGTATCATGCTGTGAGATGAAGAACCATGATTTGTTTTGATTTTTCTATTTGGAAAATGTATGAGTCCTGAAGACAATTATCTGTTGGATTGTAATCCCATGATGACTAATTATTTATGTTTGTTGTCCTACTAAAAGTTGGTCAAACTTAATTGTGTGGAAGTAATCCCATGCTGTTTGATTCATAGGGTCATATCCCATAGGAAAATAGAATGATAATAGATCAAACTAATGCAGAATATCTTATAACCACAATCAAATAGAATTTCTCTTGACATAGGATTCAAGTTGGCATGGCATCCCTATCATACAGGGTTTTTATTCATACTATGCTACAAATCGAAAATAAGATGGGTCAGCACTTTATCGCGGCAGATAGGGCAGCTGGCGTTCGTTACAAACCAGGAGAAGATGCACTTCCTATGGAACGGGTGTTTGCATCCCCGGAGACGCACCGTTGTGCGCTGCGACAGCCCCAGCATGCATATGCTGCAGTGGCCGTCCTCCGGCGCAACTAGGACCCAACTGTCCTGCAGCGCCGGCAAGTTGACGATGAGCCGGTGGTCCACCCTAAGGGTGAGGTCGAAGTGGAGGCCACCGAGCCGACGACACGCCTGCTGCCACATCAGGTGCATAACATCGTAAGGCATGATGATGTCCCACTCCTCCTCCGTGAGGTTCAGGTTCTTGAGCAGCCATACACGGGCAAGAATCTCGCGCATAGTTCGCACGACATTGCCCCCACTACGCAGCTTCCTCGGAGGCAAGCCAAGATCCAGCACCACCTCTTCGCAGGGTGTAGTGGTGATATCGTCCTCATCCAGTGGGGCAGGGAGGGGGCCGGCCATCCTCCTGAGCTCGTACGTCCTCGAGAAGAAGATGTGCACTGTCATAGTGTACGGGGACGCCTCGCCCTCGCCCACGGCCGGCGGCTCGCCGACGGAGAAGTCGGTCGTGCTTGCCGACACACGGCAGGCACGGAAGACATGTGGGCCAGACTCGATGATGCGCTCGCGTGAGGAGCGCTCTAGTAGGGGCGTCGCCGCCATTGGGGATTCTTCGGAGGGCTGTAGACTGGCGGCTAGTCGACGGTGAGGTGGTTGGTGTGAGATCTCTGGGATGAGGCCAGGGGAAGTGGGCGAAGTGCTCGGGACTAGGGACTGCCCTCAACTTTCCGCAGTAGTATGATAATAATTGGTGGACGAGGGAGACTAGTCCAGAGACTACCCAAAGTTGATAAATCATGTTCGAGGGAAAATGCCCAAGATTTATTATCAAAATTCAAGCTAATTTCGCCGATTTTGTTCTGCCGTTCATTAGACATCATCCAACGGCCTTGGTCTCTGGGATTCGCTGCTACAGTGTCATCTACTATTTTCTACCCAATTCCAGAAACATCCATAAAGCTAGTAGATAGCTTTCCTGCTTGTTGGCCCCACCCCATTTTTTTAATCTTTTCTTCCTTATCCCCTTCGCTCATGCTAGCAGCTACTTGCAGCCATTGCTACACCAGCGAGGTGATCTGTATGATAGGCACGGTTTTAGTAAGACAGCAAGTTGTAGATAGCTAACCATGAGACACATGCCTCTCTGGTTGAGACTGAGCTCGCTCTTGTGATTGGGCTCCAATGGTCGAGGTGAGTCACAGCTGCAATGACAGAGGTTTGTGCTGAATTAATTAGCACAGAGGCGTAACTAGCACTAGATGGAGAAGGCATAGTACACATATCGGACACGAAGTCGCGTCTGGCGAGCAGCTCGCATTCACTTGCATCAGTGCGGTACAACAAAGATGATGAAGAAGGATTGGAGCTTTGAAGGTAGTCAGAAAAGTTACAAAAAATAATACGTGCAAAACTTAACCTGTATAAACGCACATGCATGGATAATTTTACATTTCTGCATGAGAAAGACATGTCAATTTTCAGTACGACATGGTTTGATTTGTCAAATTTGATGCTCCTTAATGCATTTTAAGTGAAAATTACAGGTTTATTCATTATAATTGCCGATTTTTAACGTTACGTGCAGCTGACTAGCAAACTATAAGTGTGTGATTGCTTGCTTCCAAAATAAGGATATGTAATCATTTTGTATAAGGTAGTACCAATTAGTCGTTATATTGCAGAACTTAAAGAGTTTTGAGAGATTCAACTCGTTGCTACTCCATAAGAATGGTCATGTTGACAAATTTGATCCAGTGTTGAACAGAGCCAGAAACATTTCAAAAACTTGAGCATGGAAGAGGCTAGGGGTAAATGCCCCAAGGCCAGCCGAGCCTATCGTAGGTGCCGTCCCGAGGAGGAAGTACCTTAATTTGGGGCGCGCGCGGACGCTGCGGTACCCCGAGCTCGAGACGCCGCCGTACCGGTAGCTCGACCCGCGACGAGGCATGGCGGCGGCGGCGGAAGCGGAGCGGCGGCGGCGGAAGGTAAAGCTCCTGCTGACAAACATATTAGGCACAAATGGGCAACCTTCAGTAACCCATGTTCCATTTTTTTTGTCAGGATAACCCCATGTACCACCTTCCCAATAGAAAAAGTACTGTTCAACCTTCCCCTGTTGGGCCCAATATTTCACTTTTGGGTTGCCAAGGAACATCTACATGGTAATTGTTATCGGTCTACTTGCTCCGGCCGTCGAAGCCCAATAACTGCAAATGGGCCTTTCTGCTCATGCAATTTCGGCCCTTTTCTAATGAAACACAGATCCTATGATTGGCAAAAAAAAATACACGGAGATTCTACATAAAAGTTGTTTTTATTTATTTTGAATTATAGGGTTCCAATTTTTGAAACTGCTCATGCCCAATATGAAAATCCTTGATCGCTCCATACCCACATGGATAACGGTATTTTTAAAAATTCATAAAGTGGATTTGAAATTTAAAACATATCCTAATAATTCCTTGATTTAATCTATCAACTTGCAAGATCTTGGAGCCAAAGAGCTTGTATTAGTCTGCGAAAATAATACTGATAAACCTGTCGTTAACAAGAAATGAAGGTTTATCGTTCAGAGAGGATGCCATGTGGGACCCATGAGACAGTAGCGTCCTCAACGTTTCAAAGAAAAAGGCAAGTAGCCCGAAAATAGGGGTAAAAAATAAATCCTACAAAGGAAACATTTATAGTTCATAGAGGCTGACATGTGGGACCGATCTGCCAGCTGCATCCTCATCATTTCGAAGTCGGCAGGGATCAGAAGAAAAAGGCAAATAGCCAGAAATTAGGGGTCAAAAATAAATCCAAAAAGGAAACTTATATTCTTCATAGAGGATGACATGTGGGACCGACCTGCCAGCAGCGTCCTCATCGTTTCAAAGGCCGCAGGGGATCAAAAGAAAAAGGCAAATAGCCAGAAATTAGGGGTAAAAAATAAATACAACAAAGGAAAGGTTTATTGTTCATAGAGGCTGACTTGTGGGACCCATGAGCCAGCGGCGACCTCAATTTCAAAGGCGGCATATGATCGAAAAGAAAAAGGCAAGTTAGCAAAAATCAGTGGGTAAAAAAAATCTAAGAAATGAAACTTTATTGTACAGTCCCATGAGCCAGCACCTTACTCAACGTTTCAGTGGCGGCATGAGATAGAAAGAAAAAGGAAAGTGACCAAATATCAGGAGCAAAAAATAATCCAAGAAAAGAAACTTTTATTGTACATAGATGATGACATATGGGTCCCACTTATACAAGCTCTTTCGCTCCAAGATCTTGCAAGTTGATTGTACATAGAGGATGACATGCGGGCCCCTTGTGTCAGCAGCTTACTCAACGTTTCCAAGGCGGCAGGGGATCAAAAGAAAAAGGAAGTAGCCAGAAATTAGCGGTAAAAAATAACTCCAAGGAAGGAAACTTTTATTGTTCATAGAGTATGACATGCGGGACCCATGCGCTAGCAGCTTCCTCAACGTTTCAAAGGGGGCATGAGATCGAAAGAAAAAGACAAGTGACCAAATATCAGGAGCCAAAAATAATCCAAGAAAAGAAACTTTATTGTACATAAAAGATGACATGCGGGTCCCATTTTGCAGCAGCGGTGTCAACGTTTCAAATGCGGCTTGAGATCAAAAGAAAAAGAGTAGCCAGAAATTAGGGGTAAAAAAACTCCCAGAAAAGAAAGTTGATTGTACATAGAGGATGGCATGCGGGTCCCATGACCCAGCACCTTACTCAACGTTTCAGAGGCGGCATGAGATCGAAAGAAAAAGGAAAGAGACCAAATACCAGGAGCAAAAAATAATCCAAGAAAAAGAAACTTTTATTGTACATAGAGGATGACATATGGGTCCCACTTATACAAGCTCTTCCGCCCCAAGATCTTGCAAGTTGATTGTACATAGAGGATGACATGCGGGCCCCTTGTGTCAGCAGCTTAATCAATGTTTCCAAGGCGGCAGGGGATCAAAAGAAAAAGGAAACAGCCAAAAATAAGAGGGTGAAAAAAATCCAAGAAAAGAAACTTTTATAGTATCGAGGATGACATGTGGGTCCCATGAGCCAGCAGCTTCTCAACGTTTCAGAGGCTGCATGAGATCGAAAGAAAAAGGCAAGTGACCAAAAATAAGGGGGTAAAAAAAATCCAAGAAAAGAGACTTGATTGTACATAGAGGATGACATGCGGGTCCCACCAGTCAGCAGCTTACTAACGTTTCCAAGGCGGCAGGGGATGAAAAGAAAAAGGAAATAGCCAAAGATCAGAGGGTGAAAAAAATCAAAGAAAAGAAACTTTTATAGTACATAGAGGATGACATGTGGGTCCCATGGGCCAGCAGGTTCCTCAACGTTTTCAAGGGCGGCATGAGATCGAAAGAAAAAGGCAAGTGACCAAAAATCAGAGGGTGAAAAATAATCCAAAAAAAGAAACTTTTATTGTACATAGAGGATGACATGCTGTCCCAACGTTTCAAATGCGGTTTGAGATCAAAAGAAAAAGAAAGTAGCCAGAAATTAGGGGGTAAAAAAACTCCAAGAAAAGAAAATTGATTGTACATAGAGGATGACATGCGGGTCCCACGAGTTTGCAGCTTACTCAACGTTTCCAAGGCGGCAGGGGATCAAAAGAAAAAGGAAATAGCCAAAAATCAGAGAGTGAAAAAAAACCCAAGAAAATAAACTTTTGTAGTACATAGAGGATGACATGCGGGTCCCATGAGCCAGCAGGTTCCTCAACGTTTCAAACGTGGCATGGGATCGAAAGAAAAGGCAAGTGACCAAATATCGAGCCAAAAATAATCCAAGAAAAGAAACTTTATTGTACATAGAGGATGACATGCGGGTCCCATTTTGCAGCAGCGGTTCCAACGTTTCAAATGCGGCTTGAGATCAAAAGAAAAAGAAAGTAGCCAGAAATTAGGGGGTAAAAAAACTCCAAGAAAGGAAAGCTTTATCGTTCATACAGGCTGACATGTGGGACCTATGAGCCAGCAGCTTACTGAACGTTTCAAAAGCGGCAGGGGATCAAAAGAAAAAGGAAATAGCCAAAAATCAGAGGGTGAAAAAAATCCAAGAAATCAAACTTTTATTGTACATAGAGGATGACATGCGGGTCCCATGAGCCAGCAGATTCCTCAACGTTTCAAACGTGGCATGAGATCGAAAGAAAAGGCAAGTGACCAAATATCAGGAGCCAAAAATAATCCAAGAAAATAAACTTTATTGTACATAGAGGATGACATGCGGGTCCCATTTTGCAGCAGCGGTCTCAACGTTTCCAAGGCGGCACAGGACCAAAAGAAAAATGAAGTAGCCAGAAATCAGGGGGTGAAAAAATCCAAGAAAAGAAAGATTTCAATTGGGCTGCATCTGGACATCTGGGCCTTCGAACTATCCTTCTGGGCCTTTTGACTCGTACAATTTCAGCCCACTCCAGAACATGATAGTTCGGATTTTTCTCAAAAAAAAACAGGAAAGTCCTATGCTTCGCCAAAACAAAAAACAAGGAGATTCAAGATATATGTTGTAAAAATAAAGATTTAATTTATCCGTTTGCAATAGCTCAGAGCGAAATACACTGTTTATTGTCTGCAAAATAATCAAGATATCACATGTTTCTTGTACGGGGAGGCTGACATCGGGGACCCATGAGCCAGCAGCGTCGTCAACGTTTCAAAGGCGGCAGGGGATCGAAAAAAAAAAAAACCAAAAATCAGTTGGTAAAAAAATCCAAGAAAAGAAAACATTTATCGTTCTGAGAGGATGACATGCGGGACCGATGAGGCAGCAGCATCCTCAACGTTTCCAAGGCGGCAGGGGATCAAAGAAAAAAAGGAAATAGCCAGAAATTAATTAGGGGTAAAAAATAAATCCACCAAAGGAAACTTGTATTGTTCATAGAGGATGACATATGGGACCGACCTGCCAACAGCGTCCTCATCGTTTCAAAGGGGCAGGGGATCAAAAGAAAAAAGGCAAATAGCCAGAAATTAGGGGTCAAAAATAACTCCAAGAAAATAAACTTTTATAGCACATAGAGGATGACATGCGGGTCCCATGAGCCAGCAGGTTCCTCAACGTTTCAAACGTGGCATGAGATCGAAAGAAAAAGGCAAGTGACGAAATATCAGGAGCCAAAAATAATTCAAGGAAACTTGATTGTACATAGAGGATGACATGCGGGTCCCATGAGTAAGCAGCTTACTCAACGTTTCCAAGGCGGCAGGGCATCAAAAGAAAAAGGAAATAGACAAAAATCAGAGAGTGAAAAACCAGAAAATAAACTTTTATAGCACATAGAGGATGACATGCGGGTCCCATGAGCCAGCAGGTTCCTCAAAGTTTCAAACGTGGCATGAGATCGAAAGAAAAACGCAAGTGACCAAATATCAGGAGCCAAAAATAATCAAAGAAAAGAAAGTTTTATAGTACATAGAGGATGACATGCGGGACCCATTTAGCAGCAGCGGTATTGTTTGAGGCAGCAGGGGATCGAAAGAAAAAGTCAAGTGACCAAATATGAGGTGCCAAAAATAATCCAAAAAAAGAAAGTTTTATAGTACATAGAGGATGACATGCGGGTCCCATTTAGCAGCAGCGGTATCACCGTTTGAGGCAGCAGGTGATCGAAAGAAAAAGTCAAGTGACCAAATATGAGGTGCCAAAAATAATCCAAAAAGAAAGTTTTATAGTACATAGAGGATGACATGCGGGTCCCATTTAGCAGCAGCGTATCATGTTTGAGGCGGCAGAGGATCGAAAGAAAAAGTCAAGTGACCAAATATGAGGTGCCAAAAATAATCCAAGAAAAGAAAGTTTTATAGTACATAGAGGATGACATGGGTCCCATTTAGCAGCAGCGGTATCTGCTTGAGAGGCGCAGGGATCGAAAGAAAAAGTCAAGTGACCAAATATGAGGTGCAAAAAAAATCCAAGAAAGAAAGTTTTATAGTACATAGAGGATGACATGCGGGTCCCATTTAGCAGCAGCGGTATCACCGTTTGAGAGGCAGCAGGGGATCGAAAGAAAAAGTCAAGTGACCAAATATGAGGTGCAAAAAAATCCAAGAAAAGAAAGTTTTATAGTACATAGAGGATGACATGTGGGTCCCATTTAGCAGCAGCGGTATCACCGTTTGAGAGGCGGCAGGGGATCGAAAGAAAAGGCAAGTGACCAAATATGAGGTGCCAAAAATAACTCCAAAAAAAGAAAGTTGATAGCTCATAGAGGATGACATGCGGGTCCCATTTAGCAGCATCGGTCTCAACGTTTCCAAGGCGGCAAGGGATCACAAGAAAAAGGAAGTAGCCAGAAATCAGGGGGTCAAAAAAATCCAAGAAAAGAAGGAATTTTGGTTCATAGAGGATGACAAGCGGGACCCATGATCCTGCATCGTAAACGGCTCGATCGGAGAGCGTTGAACGAGATGGCGCGATCGAGAAAAAAACAATGCTAGAGAGGCTGCCATGTGGGCCCTACATCCCTGGGCGGTGCGGATTTGCGTTGACTCGGCCGGCGAACCCGAGAATTCGCGATGCACCACGTCCCGGGCCACCATACGCGACGTTTTGGCCGCTTTCGTCGGGCTAGGTGGCCTCAAAAACGAGAAAAAAAGTTTTGACATGAACCACGGAGGGACCAAAAATCGTCGACCTTGGTGCACCACCAACCACGGCGCGACTTCAACTTCGTCGGCCATGGCAACTTTTCTTGTAGTGTATGATGCGTATAGAAGCAAGTTTCCCTCAGTATGAAACCAAGGTTATCGAACCAGTAGGAGCCAAGAAGCACGTGAAGGTTGTTGGTGGAGGAGTGTAGTGCGCGCAACACCAGTGAAACCGGCGCCAACGTGGAACCTGCACAACACAATCAAAGTACTTTGCCCCAACGTAACAGTGAGGTTGTCAATCTCACCGCTTGCTGAAAACAAAGGATTAAACGTATCGAGTGGAAGATGGTGTTTGTTTGCAAAGAACTAAAAGCAGTAGAATGTATTCAGATGTAAAAGAATGGACCGGGGTCCACAGTTCACTAGTGGTGTCTCTCCAATAAGATAACTAACATGCTGGGTGAACAAATTACAGGTGGGCAATTGACAAATAAAGATTCAATACATATCAACGATGATTACTATGTGATTTAATCAGGGCATTACGACAAAGTACATAGACCGCTATCCAGCATGCATCTATGCCTAAATAATCCACCTTCAGGTTATCATCCGAACCCCTTCCGGTATTAAGTTGTAAACAACAGATAATTGCATTAAGTATGGTGCGTAATGTAATCAACACAAATATCCTTAGACAAAGCATCAATGTTTTATCCCTAGTAGCAATAGCACATCCACAACCTTAGAACTTTCTGTCACTGTCCCAGATTTAATGGAGGCATGAACCCACTATCGAGCATAATTACCCCCTCTTGGAGTTACAAGTATCAACTTGGCCAGAGCCTCTACTAGCAACGGAGAGAATGCAAGAACATAAACAACACATATATGATAGATTGATAATCAACTTAACATAATATTCTATATTCATCGGATCTCGCCAAACACAACATGTAGCATTACAAATAGATGATCTTGATCATGTTAGGAAGCTCACAAGATCTATAACAATGAAAGCACAAGCGGAGAAGACAACCATCTAGCTACTGCTATGGACCCATAGTCCAAGGATGAACTACTCACGCATCAATCCGGAGGCGGGCATGATGATGTAGAGCCCCTCCGGTGATGATTCCCCTCTCCGGCAGGGTGCCGGAGGCGATCTCCTGAATCCCCGAGATGAGATTCGCGACGGCGGCGTCTCTGGAAGGTTTTCCGTATCGTGGCTCGGTACAGGGGGTTTCGGACGGAGGCTATTTGTAGGCCACACACACACGGCGCGGCCAGGGCTTGGGCCGCCCGCCCGGTGTGTCCCCACTCGTGGCCCCACTTCGTCTCCCTCGGTCTTGGAAGCTTCGTGTAAAAATAGGCCCCTGGGCGTTGATTTCGTCCAATTCCGAGAATATTTCCTTACTAGGATTTCTGAAACCAAAAACAGCAGAAAACAGAACGGCACTTCGGCATCTTGTTAATAGGTTAGTGCCGGAAAATGTATAATAATGCTGTAAAGTATGTATAAAACATTCAAGTATTGTAATAAAAGTAGCATGGAACATAAGAAATTATAGATACGTTTGCCGCCTTGGTGTGTCCCCACCTCGTGGCCCCACTTCGTCTCCCTTTCGGTCTTCTGAAGCTTTGTAAAAATAGGCCCTGGGCGTTGATTTCGTCCAATTCCGAGAATATTTCCTTACTAGGATTTCTGAAACCAAAAACAGCAGAAAACAAGCGGCACTTCGGCATCTTGTTAATAGGTTAGTGCCGAAAATGTATAATAATGATGTAAAGTATGTATAAAACATTCAAGTATTGTAATAAAAGTAGCATGGAACATAAGAAATTATAGATACGTTTGAGACGTATCAAGCATCCCCAAGCTTAGTTCCTACTCGCCCTCGAGTAGGTAAACGATAACACAAATAATTTCTGAAGTGACATGCTACCAACATAATCTTGATCAACATTATTGTAAAGCATATGAGATGAATGGAGTGATCTGAACAAAAGATTGCTAACAAAGATAATGACTAAGCAAATGAATCATATAGCAAAACTTTTCATGAATAATACTTTCAAGACAAGTATCAATAAGACTTGCATAAGAGCTAACTCATAAGCAATAAATTCAAAGTAGAATGCATTGAAGCAACACAAAGGATGATTAAGTTTCAGCAATTGCTTTCAACTTGTAACATGTATATCTCATGGATATTTGTCAACATAGAGTAATATAACCAATGCAATAAGTAAACATGTAAGAATCAATGCACACAGTTAACACAAGTGTTTGCTTCTAAGATAGAAAGAAGTGGGTAAACTGACTCAACAATAAAGTAAAAGATTGGCCCTTCGCAGAGGGAAGCATGGATTACTATTTTTGTGCTAGAGCTTTTTGTTTTGAAAACATAGAAACAATTTTGTCAACGGTAGTAATAATTCATATGTGCTATGCATAATACTTCCTACAAGTTGCATGTCTCATGCATAGAGTACTAATAGTGCTCGCACCTTGTCCTACTTAGCTCGGAAACACGGATTCTCATCGCATAACATATGCTTCAACCAAGTGTCACAAAGGGGTACCTCTATGCCGCCTGTACAAAGGTCTAAGGAGAAAACACGCATTGGATTTCTCGCTTTTGATTATTCTCAACTTAGACATCCATACCGGGACAACATAGACAACAGATAATGGACTCCTCTTTTAATGCTTAAGCATTCAACAATAGTTAATATTCTCATAAGAGATTGAGGTTGTATGTCCAAACTGAAACTTCCACCATGATACATGGCTTTAGTTAGCGGCCCAATGTTCTTCTCTAACATATGCATACTCAAACCATTTGATCATGAAGTCCACTTACTTCAGACAAGACGAACATGCATAGCATCTCACATGATATCCAACAAAGATAAAGTTGATGGCGTCCCCAGAAAACATGGTTACCGCTCAACAAGCAACTTATAAAGAATTAAGACACATAACTACATATTCATCACCACAATAGTTTTTAAGCTATTTGTACCATGAGCTATATATTGTAAAGGTAGAGGAATGAAATTTTAAAGGTAGCACTCAAGTAATTTACTTTGGAATGGCAGAAAAATACCACATAGTAGGTAGATATGGTGGACACAAATGGCATGGAGTTTGGCTCAAGGTGTTTGGATGCACGAGAAGCATTTCCTCTCAGTACAAGGTTTGGGCTAGCAAGGTTGTTTGAAGCAAACACAAGTATGAACAGGTACAGAAAAACTCACACAAGAACATATTGCAAGTATTATAAGGCTCTACACTGTCTTCCTTGTTGTTCAAACACTTTACCCGAAAATATCTAGACTTAGAGAGAACAATCATGCAAACCAAATTAAACAAGCTCTACAGTAGTTCTTCATTAATAGATTAAACTACATGATGCAAGAGCTTAAACATGATCTATGAGAGCTCAAACAATTGCCAAATTGCCAAACCATATGCAGCATTTTCCAATTCCAACCAAATAGCAATCTAACGAAGCAATTAGCTTTCGCCATGAACATTAAAGCACAATTAAGAACACAAGTGTTCCATAAGAAAAAGCGGAGCGTAATATCTCCAATATAAGAATGGCGGGATCCAACTTTATTCAAAACAAAACAAAAATAAAAACAAACCGACGCTCCAAGTAAAGAACATAAGAATGTGACGGAATAAAAATATAGTTTCACTAGAAGTGACCTGATAATGTTGTCGATGAAGAAGGGGATGCCTTGGGCATCCCCAAGCTTAGATGCTTGACTCTTCTTAAAATATGCAGGGATGAACCACCGGGCATCCCCAAGCTTAGACCTTTCACTCTTCTTGATCATAGTATATCATCCTCTTCTCTTGACCCTTGAAAACTTCCTTCACACAAACTCCAAGCAAACTCATTAGAGGGTTAGTGCATAACCACAAATTAACCTATTCAGAGGTGACACAATCATTCTAAACACTTCTGGACATTGCACAAAGCTTCTGAAAGTTAATGGAACAAAGAAACTCATTCAACATAGCAAAAGCGGCAATGCGAAATAAAAGACAGAATCTGTCAAAAACAGAACAGTCCGTAAAGATGCATCTGGAAGGGGCACTTAACTTGCTCAAATGGAAAAACTCAAAACTAATGAAAGTTGCGTACATATCAGGATCACGCTCGTAAATTTGCAGATTTGTTCGATTTTTTACAGAGACTTATGCCAGAATTCGTGACAGACAGCAATGCTGTTTCTGCGCAGCGATCCCAAATATAGCATCAACTTTAGCATAAAAACTTTACTTGGCACAAAAACATGATAAAGAGAGGTTGCTACAGTAGTAAACAACTTCCAAGACTCAAAATAGAGTAAATAAAATAAAACATGGGTTATCTCCCAAGAAGTGCTTTTCTTTAACGCCTTTCAGCTAGGCGCAGAAAGTGCAAATCAAGTAACATCAAGAGATGGAGCATCAACATTATCTCCAGGGGCGTGGGAAGTTTCTTCCACAATGCATGTTATCTTATCTATGTAAGTTTCAGAGGCTCCCTTTTCATTACTCTTAGGCTTGCTATTCTCATCAAACAAATTTTCAGGAACAAGCCAAGCATAGTTATTTTCCAAAGCTTCATACATCCCTAGGAGCTTACTAGGTATTGGCGCCTTAATTTCTCTACCATCATTAACATTATTAGTATACTTAATTCTATCCATATCCATCTTTTTAAGGGTACTAGCAAAGTTGGTGTAAGAACCAAGCATTTTATATTTAGTAAAGACTTTTCTAGCCTCTCTTGCTACACCACCAAATTCTTTTAGAAGAGTTTCTAAGACAAAATCTTTCTTTTCTCCTTCCTCCATATCAGAGAGTGTAAGAAACATATGCTGAATTATAGGATTAAGATTAACAAATTTAATTTCCAACATGTGTACTAGAGAAGCAACAGCAATTTCATAAGTAGGAGCAAGTTCTACCAAGTGTCTATCTTCAAAATCTTCAGCTATACTAACATGAGTGAAAAAATCTTCTATATTATCTCTTCCAATTATAGACCCTCGGCCTACCGGTATGTCTTTTAGAGCGTACTTAGGAGGAAACATGATGAAGTAAACAAAAAGTAAACTAAACAAGTAAAGTAAAGACAAGTAACTAATTTTTTTGTGTTTTTGATATAGAGCAAACAAGACAGTAAATAAAATAAAGCTAGCAACTATTTTTTTGTGTTTTGTTTAAGTGCAGCAAACAAAGTAGTAAATAAAATAAAGCAAGACAAAAACAAAGTAAAGAGATTGAAGTGGAGACTCCCTTGCAGCGTGTCTTGATCTCCCCGGCAACGGCGCCGAAATTTTAGCTTGATACGCGTGAAGCACACGTCCGTTGGGAACCCCAAGTGGAAGGTATGATGCGTATAGAAGCAAGTTTCCCTCAGATGAAACCAAGGTTATCGAACCATAGGAGCCAAGAAGCACGTGAAGGTTGTTGGTGGAGGAGTGTAGTGCGGCGCAACACCAGTGAAACCGGCGCCAACGTGGAACCTACACAACACAATCAAAGTACTTTGCCCCAACGTAACAGTGAGGTTGTCAATCTCACCGGCTTGCTGAAAACAAAGGATTAAACGTATCGAGTGGAAGATGGTGTTTGTTTGCAAAGAACAGTAAAAGCAGTAGAATGTATTCAGATGTAAAAGAATGGACCGGGGTCCACAGTTCACTAGTGGTGTCTCTCCAATAAGATAACTAACATGCTGGGTGAACAAATTACAGGCGAGCAATTGACAAATAAAGATTCAATACATATCAACGATGATTACTATGTGATTTAATCAGGGCATTACGACAAAGTACATAGACCGCTATCCAGCATGCATCTATGCCTAAATAATCCACCTTCGGTTATCATCCGAACCCCTTCCAGTATTAAGTTGAACAACAGATAATTGCATTAAGTATGGCGCGTAATGTAATCAACACAAATATCCTTAGACAAAGCATCAATGTTTTATCCCTAGTAGCAACAGCACATCCACAACCTTAGAACTGTCACTGTCCTAGATTTAATGGAGGCATGAACCCACTATCGAGCATAATTACCCCCTCTTGGAGTTACAAGTATCAACTTGGCCAGAGCCTCTACTAGCAACTCCGGCTGCGCGTTCGGTTAATATGGTTAATTCGGTTCGGTTTATTCGGTTATACGGTAAATACGGTTTCAATACTTCGGTTACGGTTTCGGTAATAACCATTAAATTTCGGTTCGGTTTCGGTAATAACCATACTAACCAAAGTTGACGCAATTTTAAATAACACATAAATTTTATGAACATATATTCATATTATTTTATTTTACGATGGAACTGAATGTTTTACAAGAGAAAGATGCAAAAATGTAAAAAATCTGGGAACGAAATAAAAATATGTGCAATGTTGGTACTTGAACTCACGACCTATTCCCATGTAAGGCTAAACTGCACGTCTAAACCAGCATGCTAGAGCGTATTCTTTGTATGGAATTTAATACCGACTCTATATAAAGTATACTGCGAAGTTTGGCTAGGCCATCAAAGAAAAAATGTTCGTTGTCTACTCAATTCATTCGTTAAACCGAATTATTTGTTTTAAACCGAATTAACCGTTTGTCATACGGTTAGCTATTTTGCTAACTGTAACCTAACCTATAACTGAAAAAAAAACCACAATTTAGTTACGGTTCGGTTTTCGGTTTCAGTTCGGTTATGCACAGCCGGACTAGCAACGGAGAGCATGCAAGAACATAAACAACACATATATGATAGATTGATAATCAACTTAACATAGTATTCTCTATTCATCGGATCTCGCCAAACACAACATGTAGCATTACAAATAGATGATCTTGATCATGTTAGGCAGCTCACAAGATCTATACAATGAAAGCACAAGCGGAGAAGACAACCATCTAGCTACTGCTATGGACCCATAGTCCAAGGATGAACTACTCACGCATCAATCCGGAGGCGGGCATGATGATGTAGAGCCCCTCCGGTGATGATTCCCCTCTCCGGCAGGGTGCCGGAGGCGATCTCCTGAATCCCCGAGATGGGATTCGCGACGGCGGCGTCTCTGGAAGGTTTTCCGTATCGTGGCTCTCGGTACATGGGGTTTCGCGACAGAGGCTTTAAGTAGGCGGAAGGGTAGGTCAAAGGGCGTCACGAGGGCCACACACCAGGCCGGCGCGGCCAGGGCTTGGGCCGCGCCGCCCTGGTGTGTCCCCACCTCGTGGCCCCACTCTCCTCCTTTCGGTCTTCTGGAAGCTTCGTGTAAAAATAGGCCTGGGCGTTGATTTCGTCCAATTCCGAGAATATTTCCTTACTAGGATTTCTGAAACCAAAAACAGCAGAAAACAACAACTGGCACTTCGGTATCTTGTTAATAGGTTAGTGCCGGAAAATGTATAATAATGATGTAAAGTATGTATAAAACATTCAAGTATTGTAATAAAAGTAGCATGGAACATAAGAAATTATAGATACGTTTGAGACGTATCACCCACCACCACCCCCGGGAGGCGGAGAGGGCTCCGCCTCCACCAGATCTAGATCTACCCCTGTCGCGGTAGAGTTTGTATATCCGTCTGGTGTGCCGCCTCATCCCGTCAGCCGCGGAGAAGATTGGGAATCGGAGGGATCTAACGCATGGATTCCATCTGGGTAAGCATCGTCTGCCTATGTGAATTAACAGTAGGCAGTTTTTGAGCGCCAATCGTTGTTGCTCAACTAACTGCGTTGCTTTTCGAATAGGATTGATCCAGCGCTGGCTTTTCGGCTGGTGGTTAGGCTGGATTCTAGCTTTACGCGTGATTCTAAACGCTAAATGAATGGGTTTTACTTCCCTGCGGTGGTTGCAACCACCATCTCGTTGAGGGATTTGAAAGCTAACATCTTCGATAAGTACTCCTGGAGCTCTCGCGATGCAGTTCATTTCGAATATTTCAACAGCACGGAGCGAAGGTTTGTTCCACTAATTTCCGACGACGATCTGGGAATTCTTTTTGCTTTGAATGCTTCTTGCCGTTTCGGTAAAATTCGTATCCATGTGGACAGGGGCCAGGCATCATCTGGTGTTGGGGCATCATCAGGTGGTCGGGCATCATGTCTCTCTACTGCTGCTGCCTCTGCTAATAGTGTGCGCCGCGGCGCTCCTTGTAGGTCCACAGCAGCACCATCTGTCCCCAGTGCTAGTGGTAGCCAGATCGTTCGTACGGTCGATGTGGAGGACGATGCAGAGATTGGGGATCAGTCTCCTCAAGATGATGAGGATGAGTTGATGTTTCCTGAATTGGTAGATCGATGCAGTAAGCAGGCAATGGAGGATCAATACATGGAAGATATTGCTTTTGGTGCCAGATTTGATGACACTGATGATGAAGAGAAGAATGAGAACAATGACAGCCTCGTTTTAGCCGATTACGAAGGTGAAGACTTGCCAACAATTGAGTGGAACAGGGAGGATCCTCAGCTTGCAGAAGGCACCGTGTTTCAAACGATGATGGACTCCGTAATGCAATTACTACATATTGCCTTCGCTCTAAGAATAATTATGAGGTTATTAAAAGTGAGCCAGGTAGGTTCACAGTTAAATGCCCATACAAGAGGTGTAGGTGGAGGCTGCATGCATCCACAATGCGCAGAAGCAGCTTGGTTCAGGTACTACGCCAACCAGTTGTGTATTTTAGATCACGGTGTAAAATTTGTTATCTATTACTGACATCCCTTATCATTATGTTTCAGATAAAGAAGAATAAGGAGATCCATAGGTGTCCACCTCTAGGGGGAGAGCCAGAGCTGAAAACAAAGCTAGCGAAGACTAGGTGGTTGGCAGATATAATCCTAGATTGGCTGAGAGAAACTCCTTCACTTGGTCCAACAGCACTCGTAAAAAAGGTGGTTGAGAAGTATAAAATGAAAGTACCTTACATGAGGATGTTCTATGCAAAGGAAATGCAGTTCCCTAAAAATTGAGAAGCGGGAAGGTAATGCACAAGGAATGTTTTAGAAGGGCTTTTGTTTGTTTCAAAGCTTGCTGGAAAGGCTTTTTGGACGGTTGCAGGCCTTATTTGGCCGTGGATGCATCAGCTCTTCATGGCAGGTTTAAAGGACAGCTAGTTGCTGCTACTGCAGTTGATGGACACAATTGGATGTTCCCTGTTGCTTATGGAGTTTTGGAGGTTGAGTCAGAGGAAAGTTGGACTTGGTTTCTGCAGAATTTGCGCGACCTTATAGGTCATCCACCAGGACTTGTTATCCACACAGACGCTTGCAAAGGTTTGGAGAGTGCGGTAGAAGCAGTATTCCCTGGAGTGGAGCATAGGGAATGTATGCGACACTTGGTACAGAATTTTACAAAGAAATTCAAGGGTAAAGTTTTTACTGACAACCTATGGCCAGCTTCATACACATGCAGCTCTAGGAAGCATCTGTTTCATTTGGATGTGTTGTATAAACAAAAACCTGGGGTGAAGGAGTACTTGGATGAACATCATGGTAGGGTGTGGTCAAGAAGCCAATTCAATGAAATTTGCAAGATAGACTATGTAACAAGTAACCTTGCGGAGAGTTTCAATTCAAAGGTCAAGTCATTGAAAGGGCTTATGTTGTGGCAAATATTTGATAAGATTAGGCAGATGATCATGATAAAGATCGATCTGCGTCAAAGAATTGCATCCACAAAATATGTTGGCCATCTCATGCTCCCATCTTTGATTAAGTCTTTGCATGACAGGGCAAAACAATTGAAGATGCAATGCGTCAGAAAAGGAATGGAGGCTGAGGTAACCTACACTGACAGTAAAAACAGGCAGTGGAGGTATCCAGTGAGTTTGGTTGATAGGACATGCCATTGTAGGGGATGGCAGATCCGTGGGATACCCTGCATACACGCATTGTTTTTCATGAGTGTTATAGGGGGTGAAGATGGTGAAGTTGATCAGTATGTGTCAGAGTATTTCTCTGTTGCCAAATTTAGGGCTGCATATGCTATGAATGTTCCTACCTTGTTGGGAAAAGACCAATGGATGAAAGTCGATCCAGGCTTCAAACTGTACTCTCCAGTATTGACTAGACCGGCAGGTAGGCCGAGGAAGAATAGGATCAGAGCTAGTGCAGAGGGTGGTGCACCGATTCGAAAACGTAAGTGCAAACGTTGTGGAATCCCTGGACACATTGCTAGGCTTTGTAAAAATGGAGTTGACCCAGCTTTTGGAATGGAAGATCAGGCGGGAGCAGCAAATGCAGAGGAGAATGAAGCAGCAATTCAACTTGAGGAGATTGAAGCAGCAATTCAACATGAGGAGATTGAAGCAGCAATTCAACATGAGGAGATTGAAGCAGCAATTCAACATGAGGAGATTGAAGCAGCGATGGATCGAGAGCAGAGGGAACAGATGGATGTAGAGCTGCTTGAACCGATGGATGAGAGCAGAGGGAACAGATGGATGTAGAGCTGCTTCAACCGATGGATCGAGAGCAGAGGGAACAGATGGATGTAGAATGCTTCAACCGATGAGTCCAGAGGAGAGGGAACAGTATGATCGAGATTGCTTCGAAAGGTATGGCCAGATTAGTGCTAACTTCGAAGAGCTCATGGCAGAAGAAAAAGCACAAGCTTCGCAGAAGAAGAAGAACAAGAAAGAGGGCAAAAGGAAGGTAGACACCGGTAATATCCCTGGTAGGGTTACCCGGAGTAAGGTGGTGGCCCCGGCGAGTCACACCAGGAGCAAGAGAAAGATTTTATTCTGAACAACTAATTTGAATTTGTATGAACAATTTGTATTGGGGTTCCCTTTGTATTGGGGATCCCTTTGTGTTGAACAATTTGAATTTGTATGAACAATTTGTATTGGGGTTCCCTTTGTATTGGGGATCCCTTTGTGTTTAAGCCACATTTATCATTTTCTCTAGGGTTTAGGGTTTTAGGGTTTAAGGGTTTTAGGGTTTTAGGGTTTAGGGTTTAATTCAAAATAATTCAAAACATGGTGGAACCTTCCCATGGAGTCTTGTTATGTTACCTACAACCTAGAGAAATAATAATGGAAAAGGAAATATAGAGATATGAAGTTTTTATGCCAAAAGCTTCAAAACCACTTCCTAGTCCATGAGCTACTAGATATGAAGATGCAGGGCTTTCTGCTCAATACACCTCCCAAATACCCACTATGCTTACATACGTCTCCAACGTATCGATAATTTCTTATGTTCCATGCTACTTTATTGATGATACCTACATGTTTTATGCACATTATATGTCATATTTATGCATTTTCTGGAACTAACCTATTAACAAGATGCCGAAGAGCCAGTTGCTGTCTGCTTTGGTTTCAGAAATCCTAGTAAAGAAATATTCTCGGAATTGGACGAAACTTTCGCCCAGGGTCCTATTTTTGCACGAAGCTTCCGAAGACCGAAGACCTAACGAAGTGGGGCCACGAGGCAGCCAGGGGGGTGGCCGGCGCGGCCCAGCCCTTGGCCGCGCGGCCTGCCCCCTGGGCCCCTGTGGCCCTCGCGTTGACCTTCCGCCTACTTAAAGCCCCGTCGCGAAACCCCCAGACCGAGAGCCACGATACGGGAAAACCTTACAGACGCCGCCGCCGCGAATCCCATCTCGGGGGATTCTGGAGATCGCCTCCGGCACCCTGCCGGAGAGGGGATTCATCTCCCGGAGGACTCTTCATCGCCATGATCGCCTCCGGAGTGATGAGTGAGTAGTTCACCCCTGGACCATGGGTCCATAGCATAGCTAGATGGTCGTCTTCTCCTTGTTGTGCTTCATTGTTAGATCTTGTGAGCTGCCTAACATGATCAAGATCATCTATATGTAATTCTATATGTTGTGTTTGTCGGGATCCGATGGATAGAGAGTACTATGATTATGGTGATTATCAATCTATTGTTCATGTGTTGTTTATGATCTTGCATGCTCTCCGTTATTAGTAGAGGCTCTGGCCAAGTTTTTACTCTTAACTCCAAGAGGGAGTAATTATGCTCGATAGTGGGTTCATGCCTTCATTGATACCTGGGACAGTGACAGAAAGTTCTAAGGTTGTGATGTGCTGTTGCCACTAGGGATAAAACATTGATGCTATGTCTAAGGATGTAGTTATTGATTACATTACGCACAATACTTAATGCAATTGTCTGTTGCTTTGCAACTTAATACCGGAGGGGTTCGGACGATAACCTGAAGGTGGACTTTTTAGGCATAGATGCAGTTGGATGGCGGTCTATGTACTTTGTCGTAATGCCCAATTAAATCTCACTATATTTATCATGTCATGTATATGCATTATTATGCCTTTCTCTATTTGTCAATTGCCCGACCGTAATTTGTTCACCCAACATGCTTTTATCTTATGGGAGAGACACCTCTAGTGAACTGTGGACCCCGGTCCTATTCTTTCCATAGCATACAATCTACTTGTTTTATGTTTTCTTTGCAAACATCTTCCACTCGATACGTTTAATCCTTTGTACAGCAAGCCGGTGAGATTGACAACCTCACTGTTCGTTGGGGCAAAGTACTTTGGTTGTGTTGTGCAGGTTCCTAGTTGGCGCCGGAATCCCGGTGTTGCGCCGCATCACATTTCGCGACCATCAACCTTCAACGTGCTTCTTGGCTCCCCTGGTTCGATTAAACCTTGGTTTCATACTGAGGGAAAACTTGCCACCGTGCGCATCATACCTTCCTCTTGGGGTTCCCAACGGACGTGTACATCTACGCGCATCAAGCACTTTTTCTGGCGCCGTTGCCGGGGAAGAAAAGCTACACCACATAGAATTGCCTCCCACGGCAACAGCACTTTTTCTGGCGCCGTTGCGGGGAGATCAAGACACGCTGCAAGGGGAGTCTCCACTTCTCAATCTCTTTACTTTGTTTTTGTCTTGCTTTATTTTATTTACTACTTTGTTTGCTGCACTAAATCAAAACACAAAAAAATTAGTTGCTAGTTTTACTTTATTTGCTATCTTGTTTGCTATATCAAAAACACAAAAAAATTAGTTACTCGCATTTACTTTATCTAGTTTGCTTTATTTACTGTTGCTAAAATGGCCAACCCTGAAAATACTAAGTTGTGTGACTTCACAAATGCAAATAATAATGATTTCCTATGCACACCTATTGCTCCACCTGCTACTACAGCAGAATTCTTTGAAATTAAACCTGCTTTACTAAATCTAGTCATGAGAGAACAATTTTCTGGTGCTAGTTCTGATGATGCTGCTGCCCATCTCAATAATTTTGTTGAACTTTGTGAAATGCAAAAGTATAAAGATGTAGATGGTGATATTATTAAATTGAAAGTGTTTCCTTTCTCATTAAGAGGAAGAGCTAAAGATTGGTTGCTATCTTTGCCTAAGAATAGTATTGATTCATGGACTAAATGCAAGGATGCTTTTATTGGTAGATATTATCCTCCCGCTAAAATTATTTCTTTGAGAAGTAGCATAATGAATTTTAAACAATTAGATACTGAACATGTTGCTCAAGCTTGGGAGAGAATGAAAACTTTGGTAAAGAATTGCCCAACCCATGGACTGACTACTTGGATGATCATCCAAACCTTCTATGCAGGACTAAATTTTTCTTCACGGAATTTATTGGATTCAGCTGCTGGAGGTACTTTTATGTCCATCACATTGGGGGTGGCTACAAAACTTCTTGATGATATGATGATAAATTACTCTGAATGGCACACGGAAAGAGCTCCACAAGGTAAGAAGGTAAATTCTGTTGAAGAAACCTCTTCCTTGAGTGATAAGATTGATGTGATTATGTCTATGCTTGTGAATGGTAGATCTAATGTTGATCCAAATAATGTTCCTTTAGCTTCATTGGTTGCTCAAGAAGAAAATGTTGATGTGAATTTCATTAAAAATAATAATTTCAACAACAATGCTTATAGGAACAACTCTGGTAATAACTATAGGCCATATCCTTCTGCTAATGGTAATGGTTATGGTAATTCTTATGGGAATTCTTACAACAATAATAGAAGTGTACCCTCTGGTCTTGAAGCCATGCTTAAAGAATTTATTAGTACACAAACTGCTTTTAACAAATCTGTTGAGGAAAAGCTTGATAAAATTGATACTATTGCTTCTAGAGTTGATAGACTTGCCTCTGATGTTAATCTTTTAAAGTTGAAAGTTATGCCTAATAATGATCTTGATAATAAGATTACTACTACAGCAAATGCCATCCAAGTTAGAATTAATGAGAATATAAGATTAATGGCTGAGTTGCGTGCTAGGTGGGATAGAGAAGAAAATGAAAAACTAGCTAAAGAGAATAATGTTAAAGTTTGGACTATTACCACCACTAGTAATGCTAATTCTTCACATGTTGCTGCACCTCCTACTATCAATGGTAAAATAATTGGTGTTGGCAATGTTTCTACTCCTAGTGCAAAGCGTACAAAACTACCTGAAATTGCTAAAACTGCTGAAACTGCTTGTGATAAAACTGCTGAAATTTTTTCCAACCTTGGGAATAATGATCCCATTGCTGTAGCTCATAATGATTTAGATTTTGATGATTGCCACATCTCTGAAGTTATAAAGTTCTTGCAAAAACTTGCTAAAAGTCCTAATGCTAGTGCTATAAATTTAGCCTTTACAAAACATATTACAAATGCTCTCATAAAAGCTAGAGAAGAGAAACTAAAACTTGAAACTTCTATTCCTAGAAAGTTAGAAGATGGTTGGGAGCCCATCATTAAAATGAAATTCAATGACTTTGAATGTAATGCCTTATGTGATCTTGGTGCAAGTATTTCTGTTATGCCTAAAAAGATTTATGATATGCTTGACTTGCCACCATTAAAGAATTGTTATTTGGATGTTAATCTTGCCGATAATGTTAAAAAGAAACCTTTGGGGAGGATTGATAATGTGCATATTATGGTTAACAATAACCTTGTCCCCGTTGATTTTGTTGTCTTGGATATCGAATGCAATGCATCTTGTCCAATTGTGTTGGGAAGACCTTTTCTTCGAACTGTTGGTGCTATTATTGATATGAGGGAAGGTAATATTAAATATCAATTTCCTCTCAAGAAAGGTATGGAACACTTCCCTAGAAAGAGAATGAAGTTGCCTTTTGATTCTATTATTAGAACAAGCTATGATGTTGATGCTTCTACTCTCGATGTTACTTGATTTGCACTTTCTGCGCCTAGCTGAAAGGCGTTAAAGAAAAGCGCTTATGGGAGACAACCCATGTTTTTACCTACAGCAATTTTTTGTTTTATTGAGTCTTGGAAGTTGTTTACTACTGTAGCAACCTCTCCTTATCATGTTTTTGTGCCAAGTAAAGTTTCTATGTCAAAGTTGATGTTATATTTGGGATCGCTGCGCAGAAACAGCATTGCTGTCTGTCACGAATCTGGGCATAATTCTCTGTAGAAAATTCGAAAAAATCTGCCAATTTACGAGCGTGATCCTCAGATATATACGCAACTTTCATTAGTTTTGAGTTTTTCCATTTGAGCAAGTCTGGTGCCATTTTAAATTCGTCTTTACGGACTGTTCTGTTTTTGACAGATTCTGCCTTTTATTTCGCATTGCCTCTTTTGCTATGTTGGATTTATTTCTTTGATCCACTAATGTCCAGTAGCATTATGCAATGTCCAGAAGTGAAAAGAATGATTGTGTCACCTCTGAATGAGTGAATTATTAATGATGCACTAACCCTCTAATGAGTTTGCTTGAAGTTTGGTGTGAAGGAAGTTTTCAAGGGTCAAGAGAGGAGAATGATATACTAAGATCAAGAGGAGTGAAAG